>JAHQZX020005476.1:0-21795 GCA_019804575.2 Pseudotulostoma volvatum
ACCTTTGTTCTATAAATGCATCCTTTATGGTGATCCTCCACCTTAGTCACGCTGTCCAGCACCCTGTTCGTTACAATGTGCTAGCCTTGGCTTTATTCGAGACACTTTGCTTACCTTTCCCACCCTTGCCCTTTTCTAGGCATTTGGCTGCTGCGCGGGTCGATGCGTCCAACTCCGGTTCAACTGATACATCATCCTCAGGATCGTCATTGTCTTCTTTTTGTTAGATTGAATTGAGGTTTATTGTGTGAGGAATGATCCCAACTAACCACGTGACCCACCGACCACATGACTGCAGTACCTAAGCATCAATATAAGTCCGAAGGCTGATTTCCTCTCTTTTCTTTCCTTCATAGCTAATATTCTTAGTGATAGCGCCTAATACTACAACTCTTCTCCCTTCCTTATATTAGTAATAGTATTAGCTAGTATCGTCACATATTGTGTGACAACATATCATTATTACATCATATATTGGTTTGTATTACTCATTGTTACATTGTATACTTACTAAGTAGCCATTAAAGATATGTCATATCATGATTACATGGTGTATGATAAGAAGAATAGGCAGTAGTCACAGAAGGAGAGTCAGTGGATAGAGTAGAGTGCCAATTGCAAGCATCTTCACTGCCAGTAGTAGGCTTCTCCACTGCGTTAATTATCGATTTCGATGGCTGTTTGGATTCTACGAGGAGAAAGGCATGCAAAGCTAAGTTGATTATATGGCCAAGGAAGCGGATGCGATGCAATGTGCTGAAGTATTGTACTCGGCCTACAACGATTATTGGTGCCCATAAGTTGCAAAAAATACAAAAATAAGCTAGTATACTAACCCCAAATTCCACCCTTAGGGCATGTATCATTTAATCCAGCATTATACAGACTGTAACAACCGTTACAAAGAAAGTTCCTATGGCCAATACAAAAGTGCAACCAAAAATGCCACCATTTTCAAAGCTACGCAACGTTGCACCACCACATAAAAAACAGAATCAGAGACTGTAACTCTATAGATAATTGGTTTAAGAATAAAGTTACAGAAAGATATATTCAAAAATCGCAAGGGGGGAGCCTAGGGGTTCGTTTGAAAAAGGGCACTTCAATGATTATAGCGAACCATTCTTAAATGCGAAGCTTCTCACGCAAATAAACGGACCCAAACATGCTCTAATTAAAATACTCGAGATGAAATATATAGAGCATACCCCAAAGAATAAGTTTTTATAATTTAAAATTTAAAATATGTTGTATTGATTGATAGAAGCATTTACAAAGTGCCAAATTGTCGATTTCCTGGCTTGCCTCGCGCGAAGCGTCGACCTTAGTATTTTCGGCATTACTAACGAGTTTTGTACTAATACTAAAAACCCCTTATAAAAGGGAACAATACACCCGGCCCAGCGCACGGGCCATGGTCTATCTAAATTTAGCCTAGCCTTACGGTATCCTAACTGAATCTGGCCTGGCTCTAGGGCTTAGTCTTACAAGCTAGGCCGGATTCAGTTAAAATGTGGCCCGTGACAGGTCATTTGTTTAGGCTTGAAACCTGGCACCAAGAGTGGCGAGCCAATAATAGTGTAGAAATAAGCTCCATCTAGCAACTAGTGGTCGATGGAGGCCCACATTAATTAGTTTGGGGTATCACATGGTATAAAATTCCTCGATGGTTTTCGAAAAGTGGCCCTGACACTTGTATAGTGCTTCCGGTATATTCGAAGTAAATGACACGGGCTTTAGCGTCTAGGTTATCGATTGCTGAGTAGCACAAATTATGGGAGGAGGAAGTCCCCCTGTCACAGCTGGATATGCACCAAGAGGGGTTTCCGGCTGAGCGAGAGCCCTGTTATGAAGCTCCTCACCACGCATAGGGGGACGACGTACCTGGCCAAGTTTGACGAGCCAGACTTTTTTTCTTTTCTCTTCCATTTCGGGGTTCGTTCTCTTTCGGGTATAGGCTACAGAGTACCCAGGGTGATCTCTGGGAGGGACCGGCGCTAAATAGCGCCCTATGTACATATATATCACTAGCCTTTCAGCTGGTTAAAGACGTAAAATAATACAACGAAAAAGTTACATATACAGATACTAAACCCATTAGGTGTTTGTAAAGTTTTTTTTTTAATTAATATATGTATAGTTTCTGCTACAGCCGAAAACTTTCTTCATCCAGGCTACTCCAAAACCTATTTCTACGTTCTCAAATATTAAGGAATCGTTAAGAAATTAATATTGAGAAAATAGATATCCCCAATATATAGTATGTATCGAAAATATTGACGGGGCTTCTTGTAATACACTCTTTATGCTTTTTCTGGCCAGGCAGTCGGGCTCCCTTCTCTTCATTATATATAAAATAGGAAATTGCTTTCTTGTCCAATAGATCATCAATCACAACAATCACGTCCATGGACACCTGGTAAGAGCTGAATCATGAGGCAACAAACTTCTCATGACGTCCGTATAATGGTTCTCTCATTACCCCTGTAGAATACATTGAAATCTTTATACCAACTTGAACTATTGAGTGTAAGGGCCTTTAGACTTCCCAACCTGGATGAACCTGTACAGGAGTGCCATGCAGGATCATATACGGTGGGCAAGCAAATAGAGTTTCGCCGGTGCCAGAACTAACAATGCCACTAAAGCCAGTGAGATACGAACACCTCCCAGACAAATTCATAGCTTCATGCGCTGCTTATCTAGAAATTGTGAAGGATAGGTGGACTAGGTGGCCAGAAGGCCGGACGGAGTAACAAGCTAATAGTAATAACAATATCCGTATGCCTTACGGAAATATGATACCATGCAAAAAAATATAATTCTCTCTTTTTTCTCACCGAGTGGGTGGTGAATCTGATACGGCCATTATAAGATATGTGGCCCAAGCCCAGCCGGGTACATCAATCACACTAGAAATATACTATGTATGTATTATGTGCGTACACTGGAGAAACTTTCTTTCTTGAGTTTGCCCTCAGTGCGCATCTCGTGCGTTCCATTGTGTGTACCAGAAGACAGGTCCTTATTGCGAATGAGGCATCCGTGAAAAATGATCAGCTAGAGAGAGAGAGTCTAGATCTAGTGAAACGAAGTGGAGGCTTCCCGCGGAATTGTCAATCTGCCATTACACTGTCGTGCGTACCACCGTGCGTTCCACCCATCCTGTAACCTCCAGTTCAATATCGTTCGTGTTTACAAGGGTTCCTAAGGGCGCTACATGGCTTGCTCTTGGTCATAGCATCAGCTGGGTTGCTGTTGCTGTTAATCAATTTAACTTCCGTGATCTCTCTACGCTCATAAGATTGTTGGAGATAAAGTAGATTGATCATGAATCTTTTCTCGTTTGTAGTTCCCAGCTTTACAAGGCAGTCGTAGAGGGATTTCGAATCAGTGCATATGAATCATGACCATTGGGAGCGTCTTGTTAAGGATCCTTTTAACGGTTGTTTTTGATTGCTGCTCTTGCATCGAAGCCATGGGCTATGCTGTAAAGTTCAGATGCAAGAACACTCCTCGTAACCCTCTTGCACTTGATGGATGACTAATGGAGAATGTTGGCCAGGTTTTTTTTGTCCGCGATGGCGATAACGAAGCTGTTTGCGAAGACAGCTCCTATTGTTGGCGAATGAGGCATCCGTGAAAATGATCAGCTGGCGAGAGTCTAGATCCAGTGAAACGAAGCGGAGGCCTCTTGTGGAGTTGTCAATCTGCCATTGCACCGTCGTGCGTTCCGCCGTGCGTGCCAGAAGACAGGTCCTTATTATTCGGTGTATGAGGCATCCATGATTGTTCGTTCACCTTATGAAAATATATATGATACCGTGCAAAAAATAAAATTCTCTTTTTTCTGCCCACAGAACGGGTGATACGGCCACTATAAGATATGTGGCCTAAGCCTAGCTAGGTACATCAATCTTACACTAGATATTTGTAATGTATACATTATGTACGTACAAATGAAGATCCTGGAGTATCATTGCTATGTATTGGCAATATGTGGATGTAAATAGATATGTGAATTGAAATGTATATCTATCCAGAGTCCGCGCCTCCGAACGCACGCATACTTTATAAATGAGCCCAGCTTCCCATTGTTCTCAGATTTGGTAAAATTGGAAGAAGCAGCTGCAGCCCCCAAAGATTCCTACCATTATATATGCCAGAGTGGCATACGTTAGAGTCCTTTAACTTACATGCAGCGTAGGCAATCTTAACTCGACGATTCCAATATGTCCCACGAGCGCTCTGATCTGGACGTGACGCATGAGCTTGACAGGGATAATAAATCTAGTATCCGGTGAGCACCATTCCTTTGATTTGTATGCATTTTGCGGGGTATTTTAGAAATAACTACCACCTGCCATATGCATCAGAGATAAAGATTGCCATCATCGCTAATCCAGTTGACTGGTGAAAGGCTTAACTACCAACACTCAGTTATCAAGAAGCTCTTCGATGGTCAGAACCTTCACAAGACTATCCGCGACAGCATCTCTTTATCGGATTCGACGCCGCTCCGAATTGCGGATGTTGCGGCTGGAACAGCGTATGTTTCTTGAACCTTCTCCATTTCCTTGATCTTCAATTCAATTAAGATTACTGGTAGTAAAGCTTTGACAAAATTTGGTGTAGCATTTGGCTCGTTGAGATGTCGGAAGTTTTGCCGCCGAACTATCAATTTGATGGCTTCGATATATCCGGCGACCAGTATCCCCACAAGTGCTGGCTCCCCAAGAACGTCACTTTACACGAGCACAATGCCTTCAAGCCATTTACATTTGAGTATCTCGGTGCCTATGATATAGTCAATATCCGGTTATTCAGAGCATTCCTGAATGAAAGTAACATACAACCGCTTTTGCAGAACCTGATGACTTTGCTTAGTATGTATCCCAAGTCTCCCAGGACGACAAATGCCGAGCGTATTCTTGAAGCGAGCTATTTCTCTTTGCAATCAGTAAGCTAATAAAGTCTTGTAGAGCCTGGAGGCTTCTTGCATTGGGTGGACTTTGACTTTCGCTCTGTGGAGGCAATATCGGCAAACCCGGGAACTCCCTTGACCGCAACACAGGCCATTGCTACTATTATGAAACAGATGACAGCAGGAATGAACCCGTAAGCTGACTGACTGATCACTTTGGCCATACCTATTTAGAAACTAAGATTACAATAGGTCGTTCCATTTTGATTTCGGTGTCCTTGAGGCCTGCGGCTTTGAGCCAATCACTTACGAACAGATCCAAATAAAGGATCGATACCGCCCTCTCTGGAATGATTGCCTGCTGATGTTTCTGGAAGAGATCTGCAGCATGCTCAAGAAGAGCAACGCAGAAGATCCAACAGCGAAGTCTATACGCGAGCAGACTAGCCAACTGGGCTCTGAATTCGGGCAAGGCGCGAGTATTGATCTTCAGTATTTTCTCCTAGTTGGTCGGAGGCCGCTAGCGGAGAATCGTAAGAACAAGCTTATCCATGTCTCAAAAATTTAAACACGGTCCAGGTGTGAAAAGGATGATGGGTTCTTCTCGGGGATCTTTCCATTATAAGATACAGTAGTACATAGCACTAATGTATGGGGTAAGAGTCCACAGTGGTGTGCATGAGAGCTATATGTTAGGTTGGTGGACCATTTAGCTCGCTAGTAGTATTAAAATTCATGGTTTCTTCTTTCTCTCTTCTCTCCTTCTTCCTCTTAGTGTGTGAGTAGGTGCAGTACTTTTTCTCAGGGAAGGGTATGCCATTTTTCAACTTGAAACAACTTTTTGACCACATATTACATGTAGTGCTTACTTTGCTTTTGAAGCTCAAATCTCTCCAGGAGCGATTACAGCACCACCGGACTGCCACGCTGCCCCCACTTAGCTACCCCGTAGCTCCGAAAATGGTGGGGCGGTCGTAATTGCAGACGAGACGATAAGGGTTTATGCACTAGTGTAGGTAACTGGATAGTGGCCAAGTCGTCTCGCTCTGCCGTTACTAGGATAACGACGATGAGGTACATCCGCGTGGCTAGATTTAATCATTAGTGCTATATTCGGACTGCCTGCTCACTCCAAGAAGGCTTCTCGCCTATCTGATTGGGCCATTCTGAAACAATCTTCGTACAGAGCGACATCGAACCACGATAAAAGAAAGGCGTTCTGGGATTAACCGGTAGTAGTACTAATGATTTACCTCATTTGTATCATACCTTAACCATCATATCCAACTACAGTATAGAAGAACAAAGTACAAAATGCCAGACGTGTACACGAAACAGAAGCTAAACTATTTTTGGCCGTTACTGTGAAGACACAGTGCCTGAGGACAACACATGGGCAAGTGCCAAGGCTGGCCTTGTTATCGAGGGGTACGCGAGTGGAGCGGTATCCTCACAGTTACTAAGCATTTTTTGTAGAACAATTTACCTCGATGCAACTGTGGACAAGCGGCCCGCGGGCCATGATCGCCAAGGCAACTCTAGTAGCCTGCAAAGTTGATTGGTGACACCAAGTATTCGATTGGCTAGGCACGTCATCCACCGAGCGGCTTTGATCGGTGGCTTTTTTGTACCTGTGGTTCTTTTGAAAAAAAGGGCACTTTTTCGGACATGTCCCCTCGTGGGCACTTTACTGTTTTTAGAAGGCGGTTAAAGGGCGGTATATATTCTGCCGACGTGAAAAAATACGGGGATATGTATGGTAAGGCACATACAACCCTGGATACAAGCCGTTTTTTATTATTAGTTACATACACCAACAATACCCAGTCATCACCAGGCACATATGCCTTCTAGAAAGCTGGTAGGGCGATACTACCAACTCAAGGTGGGCCATGCGATAGGGGTACATCTACGGAGAACTCGAGCTCGGGAGAGTAAAGAGTGTCAATGGTGCCGAGAGCCCGGAAGGCCGGCTACTTGGAAACCTCAAAGCTTCAGGGCCATCCTACGGTTTCTAGCAAATACGACGGTAGGGTGCCCTCGGAGAGATCAAGAGCAGGTAGATAGGGTAGGAGAAACGACGACTGGGGGCTAGAGGCCCTGGAGGAGGCGGAAGGAGAGGAAATATAGACGGGGAAGGCAGCCTGCAGAGGTAGCCAAGAGGAAGAGGTCAATATTGAGCCAGTATTGAGTATTGAATATTGGATTATAGATAAAATATTGAGAAAAGCAATGGTTAAGTACTTAAAGCTGACCAGTTTTAATTAAGGTATGTTACGATCCCGTACACATTCAGTCTCCGTGCCTTCTCAGTGCCTTCTCCGTCTTGATAACTACCTTGTCTCTGAGCCGTTTGCAGGGACAGCTTCAAAACATGGTTTTCCTAAGACTGCGAAGAACAAATGAAACATATGATATTCTGAAGCGACACTACAGGCATTATGTTGCTAACAGCATATCTCCAGATTGTATCAATTCATTACACTTTAATAATTACGTGGCGCGATTTGAGAATGTCAAAGAGGCTGATATGGTAGGAACTTGCAAATGGGTCCTTCAAGACAAACGCTTTCAAAACTGGCTCGATATCAATAGTTCCACTTGCAGAAGATAGTGGTGGTGGTGCTGTTAGAAAAAGCTATGTTGAAGCGAGAGATAATAAGGATGCTACGCCGTTTTATAGCGGATCCGAACCGATGTTCACGTTAACTTCCGGCTTTTACTATTTGTGAGTGAGCTATAACCTAACATGATAAAATATCACTATATGAATTGACAACTAACGTTGTTTGGTTATAGCGAACCCGCCACTTACATAATGGAGTGGACCAATAAGAATGGGTACATTCAACTACCAATCCAGCTGAGATGGAATGACACTTTACTATGTCTCTTCTTGTACATTGTTTGGTTTATATCACTGTCCTTTGCTTGGAAGTATATTCTCTACACTGACTGAGACTGGAAGAATGAGAGCAACCTCGAACATCATGGGCGTTATTCACCTGACTGGAATGACGGCAATTCAGCTCTCACCTTCCTTGAGTTTGATTCTTTTCTATTCTATTCGATATTTAAAGCAATTTCCCATTTTGTAAGTAGAATAACAAGATGAAGAGGATGCCCAAGATGCAAAGGCATAAATACCTCCTCAAATCCATCCTTTAGAAAAACCAGGTCAAACTACACGGTTACAATACATGCTACTACCTACATTTCTACTTGTTAAGCTAACGGTTATGAGCCCGGCGTGCCCTTACAGACATTGAATTGGAATTTCGCTTCTACCTCATTGTCACCTCTGAGTTTATATGACCTTCCTGTTGGCTCTACTACTCGACCACTGATCACCTACTTACTTGATCGCTGGTTATTTATTTATTTAAGAAACTTATCCACTTTAACGGATCATAGGACTCATCCACCCACGGATCCCCGGGCCTTATCCGCCTTATGGATTCTTAGCTTAGTAGTGTTTGTGGCCGTACAAGTTCTAATGATACGCAATAATTTCGATCCCAAAAGTGCCACATAGATCACAAAATTAAAGCGCTACTTTCGGCTAACTGGTGGTCCTGACCAAAAGGAGTGGCGGCGGTCAGAGGCGGCGTTGTGGAGTCGCGGTCCCTAGACATCCCGAATTCTCCCTGTTGGAGTCAGCGTGGGAGTTAGTTGGTATAGAAACTTTTACTTTGCAGGGTCGCGAAGGCAGGTTGGGATTTCCCTTGGGCAAAGGGCCCAGTTGCCATCGAGTTTCGCTGCCCAGCGATTTGAGGACATACGAACAGTCTCCTTAAGTTAGTCATCCGAATTTTTCGGTAGCCTTTGGTAGGCTGCGGCAAGGCCACGTCCTAGGATTTTTTAGGTCAGTGGTAGTCTCCTTTTCAGGGCTGTTAACATTTCGTATGGAGTATTGAGATCCTCCAAGAGATAGTGCTGACGCTTGTCGATAGTATCCTGAATTCGCTTGGCTAACAAAATTAAAGCGGTCCTTTTCACGGTACTCCTTGTATTCCTGCTTGAATGAATCCTTAAGATCTCACAATCCCACTCTTTCAGTTTCGGAGAGGCCTCTGTAAGCCGTAGCATTCAGCTTAACGGTTCGTACGGCACAGGTTCTGAAGGCTTCTCAAGAACCGGAAGTGAGGGCGGTGTCGGGGCTGACATAACTCCAAATCTCACCGTCCCCAGTCAGCTAAAGAGGAAAGGATGACTTGCGTTGGAGTAATGGCAGAAGACATGATTAAAAGAAATGGCTGTCAGTTTTTCGTAAGGTGAACGGTGCCTAGTAAACCGTAATTATAAATCACACCGCTTCTTCGTTGTGACTGCAGGGCATATTTTACTTGTCTTCGATCATTACTTATATTCGTAGAATATGTGCACATGTGTAAATCCTGATTATAATAGTAGAAATTGACCGGCGACTCTCAGTAACAATAGAATCCCTCCCCAAGCTCCCAAATATGACTACATGGAGTCTCTCGATGCATGCCTCATTGGCGAGGTACGTAGACCAATCGAGTCGTTTCCTCCTTCACATTTATTGCCCCCTCAAGCTGGTGGGGTCTTTGATAATCCTTAAGAATGCCTTGATCATCTTCAGAACTTCGCTATGGGCCAGGGATTCGTTGTCATCCAAAGGAGTAAGGAGAGGAATAAACGGTATTGTTGACAGTGTATTCATTACAGTGAAGATGCGGAGAACAAGCGGGGCCTTGAGGACCGTGTCGAAAGAGACTCTAGCGGCAGGGTGACTAGTCAATGCCAGCAAGAGATTATTATAGTTAATCAGAAGAGCTGTAAATGGATTGTAGGTCTAAAATATAAGGCTATTGAGAAGGGAAGTGATGTAAAGGCCCGGCAACTCTACCTTGGAGAACAATCTCATAGTCATGGGATGGCTCCCAACCTAGTTTCCTACCGGGCTCATTAACAGCAGATGCCGGAATTTCATAAAGCTATTAAAAGAGTGCTTGCCCACCGTCAGGCATTTGACATTGGTGCAGTCAGCTCGAGTATTAATTAGAGGCCAAAGGACTGAGCATACTCCGCAAATCCTACAATAACACTCCTTCCAACCGCAATTCGCGACTAGATCCTTGTGGTGAAGCCGAAGACCTGTTAGCTATTCTTAAAAAGGAAAAAGGACGTTATATATCGTTCCCGCTTTGAGCACGAGGTAGATGGTGCCGGGAAGCCAATGGCGAAGATCATTGATCAACTTTTTTGATGACGGAGGAGCAGCGGAAGTTTAGTAGGAAATTTATTTCGGGTTTTCTTCTCGAATTGGATGCAACATTTTTAACCAACAAGCTCGGCATGTTACTGATTCAATTCGTTGGAATTACGCATCACGACAAGTCAGTTCCCACAGCCTTCATTTACTGTATTTCTGAGTCAAAAATTGCGTTCAAAGTTCGCCATTGACGCTTTCCTCTTAATCTCTTTCGGTGATGATGAGGCTCCCGAGCCAAGGATTGTGCTGCCAGATCAAGCAGAAGGTTTGTTGGCGAGCTTACCTGATGAGATTCCTCACAATTTTGCGAGTAGCACGCTGTCGAGAACATCAGGGCCCATTGCTTAAAAGTGAAATACTCGAAAGAGGGAAGAGAGGCGATTCGAAAGGTACGCAGTGAACTAGACGGCCGTCTGTCATCGGCATCAATCAAATATATGGAAGAGAGATGGTTGCCGAAGGAAAACCACGTAGTGAGGGAGACATTACACGAAAGGGTTACCGAATCCTGGCTGCCATACAACTTAAAGAGTAGAAAGTATGCATCCGGTCACGAAGCAGTTACTTAATCACCAACTCCCTCTTGATGAAGCTGTCAAGCGTATTATAGACTCGACAAGGTCCATACTAAAGAATATTGCCAAGGAGGAAGGGACTAATTACATTGCGAGTGCGCGAGTCTTAGATCGTACGGCTTTTGGGAATGTCATTGGCAATATCGGGGTTAACGCCATCAAGCGGATCGAAAAGGAATGGGAGAAAGCAAAAAGCAATCTTAGTAAAGACCATGACGGAAGCGAAACTCTGTGCCCGGGGATTGAGAAGTAACTGTCCGGTTTGGGCATCCATGCAGTCACAAAATGATGACATAGGAGCCCCGATATTACGGCGAGATCGTTGATTATAGCATAGCTAGTCCGATGGCTCTTAAGGATATAAGGCAGGATAATATAGTCGGTTACAGATCTCCTCAAAACTAGAGCGCAGCTATCCCAGGACCAAATAGCTAGGTTCGGTGAGATATGGGAGAGATCCCACATAGGATTCGAAAAATGGTAGCCTACCAAATAGCAAGTGAGACTCCTAGGCGCTACTTTGCGTTTCTTGGGTACGTTCCGAATTGTGTAGTAAGCTCAGCATCTAGGAATATGTAGATGTGCACCGGTTTGTCGAGTTCTTGATATAAAGCTTCTAAAGGAGCAAGCTAGCCTAGCTGTTTTGTAGGCATACAGTTGGCGATATAGATGGCTGATTTAAGGAATTTAGGCCAAAGATCCTCTGGAAATTTATGCGGTCAATCCTTGAGGGTCTTACTTTTTTCATGATTGCACCTCCAGCACGTTCCGCAGGACCGTTTTGATTAGGTGAATTTAGGGCAGTAGTTTCGTATAAGAGCCTTCTTCGCGAAGCCAATAACCGAAGTTAATTTTCTCTAGGGCTTTCCCGCCATCCGTATGCTAGATAAGAATCTCCAGATCGTATTGGCGTTTGACAAAGGCTGTAAAATGCCCGATAGCTTCCCGGGAGTCGGACTTGTCGGCAAAAGTAAGGTGAAAATGAATGTGGACTTTGTCGCACAAGAAATGCATTCCCTATTCATCTCCATTGTAGGCGTGGTCCATTTGAATGAGGTCGAAATTGTGCAACCTTCACATGGCGACGGTAAGGGCGTTGGAGGCGATCGTTGCTTCACGACTTTTACACTGGTAGGAGGATTAGGGAGGTATTTTATGGCTTCCATACTGACATGTCCTAAACGGCGGTGCCATATGTCTTCGGGGGCAGCAGAAATCAACGCTTTTAACGACTTTTTGGTTGTTGCAAGAGCTTGTCGCCTGTCGCTAAGGCATGGAGCTATTATTAATGGATACATTGTTTATAGGAAATTGTCTACCTCCCTTCTCATAACTTCCAATTACATAACCATCGTCAAAAATATTTTATATCTGGTAAATCGCCAACCGAGCCCTCTTCACAACTTCCAAAACGGAAGTCTGAACTCTCCTATACTATCTCGTGTTTCACCGATTGCACTGCAAAACTGCCTATATCGAGACACAGAAAACTATAGTTCCCTGTCGCACCTCGAGCAGAGGCCAAAGATGGAGTTGATGAGGGAGCAGGGCCGCAGGATTAAATATTGCAAAGGTCTATTTAAGGGCAGAGTGTCGGCTCTTAGGAAGTACTAGTGCCTATACATGCCGCACCCGCGGGAACACAGCCTGAATAGTGGAATATCTTAGATTCTTAGATTAGTATATATATTGATTGTACACCACTTTGGCCTTATGCCATCCGGTCCATCTAGATACATGTGTGCTCTGGGGGAAACCATGCAAGATCCTTCGTGGTACTCACCGGGTGAAAAACCCCCCCATTGCGATATTCTCATGGTATTTTTTTCTCGCTGTATTTTTATGTCCTCTACATACCCTTATTACACAGTGTGTTTGTAAATCCCATAGTTCCAGTCCAGAATTTCCCCCCATTGGTGCAGATGGTTACATGGACTACCATAACTGGTCGCCTAAAATAGTTGTTGAATAGTCACGTGTTGAGTACTATGACTAACAAGTCTTCTAGTGACTTATGCCCAGTCTTGATTCGTTCAGCCTATATCGAATTAGATTTAGTGGAGTGGTAAGTAATTAGGGCAATGCCTAAAAAAGATAAGGAATCTATGCATTTTGTCACATCACGTCATAGACTCAGGCATGTCAGTGATGTAAACGTAAAATAAAGATGAGTATCGAAAATCTGGAATATAATCATTACGGGAGAATGGCTTTCTAGAAAGTTTCTATATCATGTAGTTCATGTAGTTATGTATTATTATATTCGTTAATACATGATTCTCCATGATCGGCCAAGAGTACTAGTACAGGTCCATATTTCTCACCCGCCAAAGCTGGTCATAGACTTAAGCTGCTTATAAGTGACTTGATGGTTAGAAAAGGTAGTTCATTTAATTGCGTTGCAAATAGGATAAGCACATTACTTGTTCGACACGTCGATTTTGGTCGTTATGCAAATGTCGTGTGAGCGGATGACTCCCACCTCTTCATCGCTAGGATTGGGAGGTTGTCTCACGATATTCTTCCCCCTCATATGTGAGTCAAACCATTCTCTAGAAGGCGATGTAATTTCTGCTTGGGATTCACTGTCATCACAAATAGTGCCGGCTTTTGTATCTGAGTCCTCGGTCTGTCTTTTGTCGCGGACGAGAGCAGATGCTTTGGAGCTACCATGGCTGCCGAAAGAGAAGACGGAGTAAAATCTTCGAATCAGGAACTCGGGTGCCCTGCCGCCAATGAGCAGAGGACCGCAGCAAGGAAGACAAGCCGCGATGATGGAGCAGTGAGGCTCTAAAATCATGAAGACGAATTGTTTGGCTTGGCTTCCTGTTGACATGAGTATGTCTGACCTATCTGGGCAGTATATATAGCAAGAATTACTCACCAACAATAGCGCTGTTACCCTGCGCCACTGACAGAGAGGCATGAAGGAGGACAAGTCGGACAATTGCTGCAATGCAACAGCTGCTTTCTTTAGTAATGACATCCTAGTACGGTGAACAGACATCACTGACAATGCACCGAGCCAGAAGATAAGCGCAATCGCGATCTTCTTTCGAACAGGTAGGTGAAGAGTAGAGATGATCGGAAGAGGGAATGTAAGTACGATAAAATCAAGTGCAATACTGCTCCCGACTTGGGCTAGTCCGAGCGCGACAGTGTTGAACCTATATCGTCCGGTTCCGGCCCGGTATATGCTAATTGGATCACCCATTAAGAGAGCTGTCTGCAATGGCATTATGATCAGGCTTTCCGCATAAAGTACTTCACACTTACCAAGAAGAAGGCGATACCCCATGCGCTCACCACGGCAATTCCGATCCAGGCGGCTAATCTAAACTTTTTTGTGGAAAATATTCTCTTGTAGAAAAGCAAGATAGAAATCTTTACCACAGACACACTGACTTGGAATATCAGACCTGAGACCTGAAGACATTGCAGAGATTTGGAAATCCCGATAATTGGGTTGATCTTATAATAGTCGATGCCAGCGATGCTGCTAAAGATCCAGGCATTGATGCTTATCCCAAGCGTGGAAACCTGGCCGAAATCAGTTAACGCTCTTATTTCCATTGTCAACACATTTTATAACCCATGCTACTACAATCCACCAGTCATCTGCTAGAAAGGACAATCGAGCCCTTTTCCGGGCCTTATAGCGGAACACAATCGAAGAAAGTGATAGAAGAGGAAAGATGACAGACACAACGATGAGGTCAGTGGTCACTACAGACGGCGTCTTCATAGTTGACATTTCTAGAGCATTAGCAGACATTTTGTCGTTGATGAACCTCAAAAGTCACTCTGAGGCCTCTTAAAAAAAAGGATGTTGAAGGAATAAGGTGAAATTGACATGGAATTCCTACGTATGTTATGTAAGGTAAGCGTATTAGGACTCAGAGACTACGCTCCATGCAAGCTGCGGCTCCATAGCCCAGTACCTTCATATTGACTACTGGTACTTAATGTGCAAGGGAATGATAATTGAAATGATTGAGCACATTTTTAGTCAAGTGATGCGGGGCCATTGGCTCACCCAGTAGCTAGTACCTGGGGGAGTTAGACAATTCTCTGAAGCCATGATCCTAGCTATAGCTACTACATATACTAGTGCTATTGAATTTTCATGACCTCACACATGTACAGTACATACCACATGCACGGTACCAGTAATTATAATAAGACCATCAAAGGTAGGCCGATTAAATGGTAACGGCACAGGAAGTTCCAAGTATCAATGCCATTGCTGGGAAGTGGAATGTTAATCTTTCTACTCTTTTCATAAAGATGCGGGAATTAGGGATTATTGGGCTTTTATACTATTCGAGCTGGTGCAGCTTGCTATATATGTAGCTAAGTGCATGACTAATGTCGGCTTTGTTAGCGCCGCATTAGTTACGGAATGCCTCTTCGTGGAGAAGCTTATTTCAATGCTATCATATCCGTCTAGCGCCTAACTCTGGTAGTTTGGTTATATTACTTCTGGCTCCATATGTAGCCAGGATGAAATCATTACCTACATTGGACTACTACAGATTGATGATGTAGTATCACGGGTGGGAATTGTCAATGTTCATTGAATTGCAAGAATGGCTGCCGTAGTGATCTTCGCAATCTACGATATAGCTGCTAATAGGCTCGATTGGAATTCGTTCCAAGAAATTGGTGATATCATTATATATTATGGGCTTCCCTGTGGAATATCCACACCACCAAGTCTTGATAATGGAATACGAGGCATTATTCTATCAGCCGATAATAAGCATTCATAAGGTTATCCATAATAGTGATGCACCGGGTCTCTGCAGGGAGCTCGGTTAATGATATAGGGAGGTGGTTCGGATCAGCTGAGTTCCATTCCGCTGGTCACAGTCCATAGCCGCCCCAGTGTGGGGTTCGGCCACTGATTATTGGCCGAATGGAGTCTTGTAACTTCAGACCACAGACAGCAGGGCGGACGCTAGCAGGCTAGCACTGACCCTAATGTATAAAAGGGTATAACACTGTACCCTGATACCCAGAGGGGTATAGCTCCGAATCGACCAGAGCGTACTCTCTCATTGGTCCCACTCGCCTTAGCGTGCACGCGAGATCCACGTCCTACCGTTTGAGCTTGCTGAGATAAACTTATGTTGGAGTCACGCGGAAGCAAGCGTCACACTTCGCACAACGAAATAACGCGTCTTTAACCTTCTTCATTGTGCTTCTAATAAATCCAAAAATTTTTTTTTTCATTAGAAATGAAGGTTTCTAAATATTATGGGCCTCATCTCACCAAACAAGACTACAACCGCGTCTTTAATAACGCGCTTTTGAGGGCCTTAGGAGAGGGGTTCTGGAGATGGAGTCAGGTGTCGTTATAAATGGAGTATTTCATGACGCGGTTAATGGGGCTCGCTTTCTACCTGGTTCTATCATAGTTACCGCTGTTAATCCGTCATCTTCTTCCTATTGAGCTTTAAGTGGTGTGTAGGGATATGTTAGATAGTGCGATGAGTTTTTGTTATATGAATTGATCTTGATTGTTCAAGAATCTCTTTGTCCTCTATGAAACAGCAATAATGTAAATTAGTAAATAGATATATCCTCGGACATCTACGACAAGGCTGTGACTACTGCTTATTCTTCTCGTCACTATACCAGGTAATCATGATATAACATATCTTTGATGGCTATTAAATATACGATGTAATGATTGAGTAATACAAATAAACAATGAAGATATGTTGTCACGCAATAAGCCTCAATTCAAACTAACAGGATACTCCTTAATGACCGCTTCTAGAATATCGGTTTCATTTGTTAGTTCTATTCGGTTAACTGGAGAGCTGGAGGGCAGAATCGCGCCTGCCTTTTTCTGCTTATTCTTGGCGAGATCTACCCTGATCTTCTGAGCTAAGATTCTGTTAAGAAAACAACTCCCGGAACCGCGAAAACCTGCGGGCGGGAGAGCGTGGGGAGTATGGGATTACGCCAAACGAGTTCACCCTCGTTGAAGATACGCTTGATCGCAACAGGGCGAAGCCAGCTTATTCCATTTACTGTCAAGCTATATTATCTAATATTACTGCAGATATCCTATAACGCGTTAACAGGTCTTCTCCGCTTTATCATGCCGTCGTTTATTCACGTCTTGTGTCGCCTGGCTCATAGATTGGGTTGGAACAATAAAACAAGATATATATATTATAGTGCTGTTACTCCGATTGGCTTTTTGACCACTCGGTTTCTCTATCGTGTCTATATACATTGTTCCTATACATTTGGTGCCCAATAAGACAATATGTTGAGGATGAAGGTGTTACTTTCTGGAATGGTGTTACCTTGGAAACATTCAAAGGGGACTATAGTCAAAGGTAAGCCAGCTGTTATATTTGTATAGAATAGAATTCTTTACTTTATTATATCTTAGTCACAAGAATCCAGATGGCGACATTTATCCCAATAGCCGAAGGTGGCCGTCGATAGCGTTAGAGATGATATTCGGAATCATACCGGTATCTTATTGAAGATACAATTCTTCTTCTGGAAGGGCCTGAAGGATGGATTGGACTAGTGATTCTTATCAAGCTGGAACCTATAAGAGAGAATGAGACAGCTTTGACGTTGGGCTTTATAGAATTACATTAATATGGTAGCGAGGCACGCAGGAGGGTTAAGAGAGCGAGGTGAGTGGAAGTACTCGAAGTTACGTCGCGCTATAATCCAGTTCAGAAGCACCACCACCGTTGAGTCTCGATAGGTTACGGTGATTTATCGACAAGAGCTGTAGGCAATATAGAAGATACAAGGGGTTAGAGAGTTTGGAAGACAAGTAACTCAGTGCGAAATCTGTTATTAGTGTTATTTTCTCAATTTTATTTTTGATACAAGTACAAGATCCTATTCAGTCTTAAGTATTCTATGTAGATTGCAGATGGTTAACGTGCTCAAAACACGGTAGCAATTGTCGCTGTTTTAGGCCACCAACAAGCTGTCTCATTGTCAAATAGATATTGTAACACCACTTGTTATAATCTAAGCTCTTTTCAGGGTCTTCAGCGTTCCCTGCGATATTCTTATATATTTTTTCGGACCGTCGGCGTTATTCCAACACATCGTAATATTTACCTAAGTTATTGTAACACCACTCACCACCTGTTATATTACCTATAGGGTTATAAGGAGTATGTATTTGATAGGTGGCTAGTCACCTGGGCCCCATGCAGCTGCAAGAGCGCTGGCCCATGGCTGGTACGGGCGTTTGCCTAGCTGAGAAAAGTGCCAGCAGCTTTAGATCTAGTTTATATATAAGCTTAATGTTTGGGGTCTAATATATACAGGGATCTAGTGTATGGAACGAGTGATATAAATGTGAGGAGTTCTCTACAAAGGGTTGGTTTATTGGTCTAGGGTCTGGATGACCAAGACTGGAGGTGCAGGTGCTCATGAACATGACAATTCCCTTCCTCTAAAACAAGGGATCTACATAGCTCACAGCCGGTTCTAGAATTATATAGGTCCAATCATCCCTGACCAGGTGAAGCGCAGACCACTGAGAGCCTGAAACTGGCTTCTGGCCCTTTTGGGGTCTGGGCCCACAGGTCAAGGTACCACATTAGCTACTAACAGACGTGGCAGTAGAGATGACTTTCGCAGCCATTCCGTCTCCTGCGTTTTCAATTTCTCTCAAGCTCGCTGTCTGTATTCAAAGACGGATGCTGCCATCCGTGACTCGGTCACACTTGCTAAGCCCTGTCTAACGGCATTCAGCATGGGGTCGTTGGTGTTAGATTATGAGTTAGCAGTAGAGGAATATTAGGGCTTTCAACTGATTACTACAGGAGAAGGAATTTGCTATTCGAAATATGAAGACGAACAGCGATGGGCGCTGGGAAGCGCTGACATTTGAATTTAAACGACTAATTTATGCATGCTATGTACAAAGGTGTCCTCAATCTCTTACTTATACCTACCCGTGCCCCATCAATTCAGTTCAGCTCCAAGCCAGATTAGCTGCAAGTCAGATTAGCTGCATTCGCTTTCCGTGATACTATTCTTGGGAATCAGCCTGCCAAATAAAGGATGCCTCAAAGGGCCCATACAAATACACCAGCTATCTATAGTAGCAAATCTCTAACGGAGATGCTAAAATTAGTAGCAGGGTTTGCTTAGGAATCATTCGGCTCTTTGGTGACATACACCACCCTGAGTGCATAAATCCTTTATTCGAACAGTTGGAAGTTTCCAAGCTGCTTGTTACAGTGCTAGTTGAGATAGTAAATTAGTAGTCATGAGTTGCTACTAAACAACACACATGTAAATAGTTTCTTTCTTTCTCTTATCATTAGCACTTCGTTTAAGCCCAATGTAAGCATCTCATTGAGTCCTTAACACTGCTAGACTATGGTGACCGAAATCACTATAACGCGCATAACTTTCAGCAGATTGCACGAAGTGTTAAAGTCTGGAAAAAAGGGAAAGAGTGGAAAAAGGAAAAAAGGAAAGGAAAGAAGAAAATAGGTCAAAGTCGTAAACATTCCTACAGTACATTCGAGTCTTATATTCGTTTAAATAAGGATCTTCTGACGCGGTAACGCCGGTCTGTAGAAAAATTTTTTGGGTAAGACGTGCGGGCCCGTGGCTTGCGCTAGATCCGTTTGAGCTTTCATCTCTGCGTTCATTTGTGATCGTAACGTTCATGTCTATGTAAAAGATCTGTACGCAACGCTATATAGTACCACTTTTTTAGTGTGGAGTCCTACACCATCTCCTCTGGTCGAATTTGGGGAAGTGGCTGGAAGCGGTGGCGTTACCCTCGCTAGCCGCGAAGTCGAGGAGATATGGGACCTCGAAGTTTATCGAAAGGAGCCCCACTTGGCAAAGATCTGTTCCGATAAAGTACTGTCAGATTGATTCTGTAGAATACTTTATGGACATTAGTCAGTTTAGGACTAGGTTGGAGGTTGGTCCTCCAACACAGAACAAGGTTTATTATTAACATAAGTACATATCACCTGCCCACAGACTTTGACCACTGATTTTTAGTATCAAGCTATCTATTTACTTTTTATCCTCAGGATCTTATTACTTTGACAATTAGATAATCAAGCGCAATACACAGAGTTTGCTAGGAGAGCATAGATATGAAGTCTCCAGCCTCAGAGCCTCTATCCGCAAGAGCCCAATAAGCCTTCCAAACGTATGATTCCAAGCCGAGATAATAATGCCAAATAAGCGTCAATCTCATACCCAAAAGACTTCGGCAGTGCCTACCAATAACTAGACTCGGAATTGTCACCCTACGTTTACGCTCCACCCTCTTCACTATCCGATTGAAAGCCCCGTAATCATCTTACTTCTTCGAACCCTACGATTCGGGTTCGGAAGGGCATGGTATCGCCCTGACTGGTATTGCTAGCACACTAGCCTAGGCAGTTACCACTGTCAAGGATAAGAAGCAGAGGGAGGAAGCAATCGCAAGTGGAAAGCGAAGTTGACGAACCGAGCTGCTGCTACAGAGAGGGCTGTTAGATTAGATCCCGGATGATCTTCATCACCACGGGCACAACGGGATGAAATGGCCTAAGAAGAGGGTTTTCTAATGTAGAAAATTGAATGATGAGTACGACAATTAGCATTATAGTATTATATAACATGTACTACATATTCCTTCACATCCTTCTATGACTTTAATGTTCCTGCAAGGTTTTCTTGCAACAAATATATTATTATAGAATTCTATTGTTGACATAGACTTACACGTCTACTTCCAACCCAATCAATGCACAGTGCAGAAAGTAAGATATGTAGCAAATGCCTATGGTTCCTGTCCGCTATCTTTACGTACATCCCCCAGTTTCGCTTGATAAAAGCCTTTGACTCTGGAGATAATTCCTCGATTGGATTGAAACCAGGTGAATTTGGAAGCGATAAATGATGATAACACCAGGATTTACGCAATTTTCAGAATCCTCAGAGTAGTGGAAAGGAGCGCTGCCAATTACAATTACCGAGTTTTTTTTCCCGAGAACAGATTGCATTCCGAAAGTAGTTGAAATTCCAGGAAAGGCCCGAAGACCATCAAGTTCGTTAATCCTTAGTCTATAGATATCATAAGACAGGATACCATTAATAGTATAAGCTGGCAATATTTGCCATTGGTCACCACGGCTAAAAGCCTGGTGCTGAATCGGAGCGATCCCACGAGGTGAATATGCTGTCTTCCGGGAACCAATACGCCGATCAGTGCTTGAATCACCAAAGAAAACTAATTGGTCGACTTTAAAGGTTCTAATTCAGAACTGGTAAAAGTTACAGAGCGTTTGGGCTGCGGAAACCACTTTTGCCTATATATAAAAGATCGCTGAGACATATATCTAGCAGCAGTAAGAGAGCTGCACTCTACCTACTTTTAGACCAACCATTACAGCGTAGGGCTCTTGAAATAATGCTTACGGAAACAAACACCCCAAATTCATCCCATAAGAACCATGTCATCTCACAAAGATAGAGCTCAGGCTTCCCTAAGAGATGCCCGACCAGAGCTGTAACAATCGGCTTTGTAATGGTTCAGTTTAGGTCTCTCTCATTTAGTAATCCGAATTTATTTGCCAAAGACACGAAGGCTCTAGTGATAGTACGTTTACTACAACAAGTAGCGACAGCGATGTCTTTATTTGTCCCGAGATTGTCGACTCCCTAGTATATGTAAGGGGATGCTGATGTTTAAAGAGTGTGGGAGTCATAACGGTTCTGTTCGAGATATGGCACAGTGGTTTATTCCACAATGAAATGAATATTTGTGACTGCCAGAGGATAGTTTACAAAGATAAGTTCAGGGCTGGACGGTTGCTACGGCAGATTTAAGGTCTGTAAGTCGGAGCTATCCAGAATTGAATACAGTACCCTTATCTTAGTGGGTACTAAATATAGTTGGTGTATGTATGCGTATTTTAGTAACTCACGTTTTAAATACTAACCTTATCGATTTCTTGGATCTTGTCAGATTCTACTGTTTATTCAGATGATGGATGACCTTTGAGGGTAATGATGAAATCAAGTGATGTGTTGTTGTG
>JAHQZX020005477.1:0-21674 GCA_019804575.2 Pseudotulostoma volvatum
GGAGTTTCAGGCCGCGTATGATCCTTCGGGGGTATCAACTTTCTCAAAACAATAGACGGGTTATGCGGGATAATGCCTGACTCCGCAAAAGAAGAAACAATCGTTTTTTGCGAAAGCCTTTTTTCGCGCCCCGCTATAGAAGCGCAGAAAGTCTGATTTCGAGACAGAGTCAAGCACATTACCACAGGCCTCAAATTCCGTGCGATAGTAATGTACCAAAGGCCCAAAACATCCCACGTCCAATGGCTGAAGTATGTGTGTTATATGGGGGGGAAGGCAGAGTGAAAGAATATTGTTATCGTGACAGAACCCCAGAAATTTTCCCGTCAAATGACTTGAGTGGCCCATCCATAATGAGAAGTCGAATGTGTCCGCGACATTGGCGAACTGTAGCAGGATAGAAGACCTCATTAATCCACTCAAAGGATAATTCGTGATCTGTATACCCTTTTGGGCTTGTAACAAAGACCGTTCTATTCATGGATTCGTTTAATGATAAAGGAATCCGGTTATCGCGATGTTCCTTAGCCTTCCGAATAATGAATGGGGGAAGTACATCTGCTCTACCCCTAATGCATTCAATTATTGTGACTGATTTACGATTCCCCGGCTGCAATTTATAACTGACTCTTCAGTTCGTTGAAAAAACAGCATCTCTATCAAGTAATTTTCGTACGAAAAAGGCTGATTTGACTTTACCAACATTCTTCATTAAGAGTCAGTCAGTCACTGTAACAGACCTAACACATCAGTTACAATGCTTCACCCCCTAGCCTACTTTTGTGTGGGGGTTCCTTCATTTCCTTTCCTTCCTTCCTTTTCTCTCTCATCTTAGTATTCTTGTGTATAGTAGGCTATTACGTATGAATACAATATCATTTAGTTCTGCGTTGCCACAGTCACTTACTTTCTCGGAATCCTTGTTCTGTGTCCATCGCTTGATCTCTTCTACAAGAGCCGAATCTTCTTTGAGAGTAACGTCAACTTCCTTTTGGAGTTGTGGGTTTGGTATCCACGGCTGAGGAGCTTTCTTCGGAAAGAGGTAATAGCAGTGTCGGGTTAGATGAGATCCTCCGCAGGCTCAGCAGGCTCTTCCTAAAGTTGAAGAGTCATCAGTCGTTTCCGTCGTAAGGGAATTCTAGTTGCCGTCTCTTCCTGTTGAAGAGTGCGCAGGGGATTTCATCCGTTTCTGACCTCTTCTTGTTGAAGATCTGTCGCTTCTGTTATGTCGAGTTTCCTCACCGTCGATTCGGCTGGAGTGTTGTTCACTCTTGCATCTTGTCCTTCGTTTGCGAAGGTTGAACTAAAGATCCCTTCGCAATCTTTCCGGTTTTGGTTACCATTGAGTAGCCCTTCGAAAATCGTTGGCAACAGTGCGATAGTCGAAGGTGTTATCTCCAACCTAAGGGCCCTTGTTGATTTCGTATGCCTCAGCCCATGTAGGTAGGACTGCCCGTACCGCCACAAGGAGGTCTTCAATCCATTCCGAGACACGAATAGTTGCTAGCACTTCTTTTTCCTTCGCAAGAGTTCTCACATATGTCAACCAAGTAGGCAACTGTGCTGGCAATTATGTTTAAGTGTAGAAGAAGTTGGAGTTTCCTCCACTTTCTCCTCTACCAATTGCTAAAGATGGTGAACTACCCATCCATCCCTTAGCCCCTGCCGAAGTACAGACAGAGGGCAATTGGGTCGTTACCTCCTTTACATCTGAGGTTAGTGAGGTATTTACAAATCCCGAGGAGTCGGGGACTTCTATATATGTAGTTATCTACAAAGGAGCTAAGAGAGAAATAAGCGGTATCGCTAGCAATGTACTCATCACGGCAAGACACCCAGGAATAAGCGCAGCCTTGATTAAGACCATGTTTAAAGAGACCCCAGTAATGAGCTTATTATTATCATGAAGCCGACGTAAGCGCGAGCACACCACCGTCAAGCAAAAGGGTTGCAAATAGCTTGTAGACCTAGTTCCTACAAGCCTTATTGTCAAAGGAATCGATATACAAAAGCTTGGAAACCAGTCACATAGCCATAATATGGTGTCCAGCTCACTCTTATGCCAATAACAACTATGTCCATCAAACAGCGAATGCCCCAATTTTAAAGGATTGGGTCAAAGGCTGCCTTCGATTTTACAATTGAAATTAAAATATAGAACTATACTAGTAGATAGATTCTGTACTAATTTAGGGTATATAACCTGTGGAAGAAAAGGTGAGTGGTGAAACTTTGCTTTTCTCTGCTTCATAGCCGCTGCTACGTAATCCACACGATACGCCTGACGCGCCACGATTAAAGATAGGGATAGTTGTCGGGAGGGGTCGAACAGGTTCGAATTTTCACACCAGCATATCGTCGAGTTTCTCCCCTAAAACAACTTCGATCTGTTTGATCCATTTTCTCACTTCTCTTTCTACGGCCTCATCTTCATCCTCCATAAGCTCGCTAATATATGGCAGCATCTCGGGAAGTAACCCCAGCCACTCCTCACCTAGACGCTCGGTGAGGGACTGCTGCACTTTGAGTGCTGCCAGCCGTGTGTGGGGATTCTCGCCTACCGCGTCTTCCTTCCCAGCGGGCGTGGGAGATGGACGGAGAAATTTCATAATCGCCGAGTTGAGATCCTTGTGATTGTCGGGTGAGTTTGCGACGACTGCAAGCTCTGTGATAGCGGGCACAGCCTCGGTAGTAAAAATGGTCGCTGTAGCTGCGTCGACGACATGAGAGAGCTGTGAAATCAAAGGCGTCGAAATTTTTGCGAGGTGAGACGGGGATTGCCAGAACTCTAAAGAAAGATATTAGCGAACGATCCAATAGTTCACGTAGTATCCTAGATAATGATAGGTTCCTCACCATCTTGATCATGTTCAAATGCGTTACGGAGCATTCTAATTGCAACAAGCCACAAGCTTTCGGTGTCCTTGCAGATTGGTCGAGCTGTTTTGAGGACTTCTACAACATTGTCGATGATGTAGCTAGCATAGCTGGTGATAATGGACTTAAGACTCGTTAGCAATCATTAGTCTAGCATCCGGCAAGGGTTTACCTTAAGAGTGCCAAAGAACTTCTCCAGGAACCCGTAGAACGCCGTAAGGCGCAATGTCCCCGACAGATCCTTGCTTGGTATTCCATTTGTTGCCCACTCAACCAGCTCGATGAAAAGAGGGCGAAATGTGGTGTCGTTGAGCTTGTATATCATTTGAATCGCAACTGCGCTCACGGCGTCCTCAATATTTTCCAGGTCAGATGGTCCATACTTCGAATCAGACTCCATATAAATTTGCTCCCGGCGCAGGTCGAACGCTTTGCGGAAAAACTTCGTTAGAACGCCCACATTCTTAATGGTATCAGACTTCGGATGCTGCTCGATAGCCAAACTCAACATATCCAGCACCTCCTTTATAGCCTCTGGGCCCTGTCCCGTGGCATATGGCCAATTACGCTCGACTGCGCTAAATGATTCTCTAACGTCGACCTTTCTAGCTACCAGCTTTAACATATCAAGACGAATATCATGGCTCTCTGTAGGAACACCAGACCTTGCAGACTTGAAAGATAGCCGTAAGATGCTGTCGAGATATCTATCCGACATCATGAATGGTATGTGATCAAAAAGAGCCGACAACAAGGAGAATGCGGCATCGTGTACCCTCAAATTCTCTTTACCATTTTCAAGGCTAATCTCTAGCAAACTCAACGACCGGCCCAGGATACAAGGAAGAGCAGGAATAACTGCTTGTCCAAGCACATCAATCATTGAGGCTAGACATAGCAACCCCATAACACGAAGCCTGTCGTCTAGCTGACCGATACACGTCTCACCAGCGATGACCTTGGCCGCGACAACCAGTTTCAATGGGTCTGTCTTACCATACTGTTCTGCAATGCAGTCAACGCAAGCGACAGCAGCATGCTTAAGAAGAATGTCGGAAGAGGACTTGATGATATCAAGTAAGGTAGGAAGGAAATCTGATATCTCACGTCGAGACTGGCTGTCCAGCAC
Organism: Pseudotulostoma volvatum; assembly: GCA_019804575.2. Taxonomy (NCBI): domain Eukaryota; kingdom Fungi; phylum Ascomycota; class Eurotiomycetes; order Eurotiales; family Elaphomycetaceae; genus Pseudotulostoma; species Pseudotulostoma volvatum. Next base: position 4,007 of record JAHQZX020005477.1, read on the forward strand.
TGGGCTCTGCCGCAGACGACTCTCCAAAAGACGAAGAACTTTCCGCCGAAGATCATCCCTCAGCCGTTGTAAGAGCTTTGTGACTGTTCTCAGGAAATCAATAAGCGATAGTGTATTAAGCAGCGAACCGAGAACATCTCCACATGCTTGACTGACGGCCTTTACGGCATTCACGGCGTCTGCTAAGGCTAGGATATGCTCAAGAATTTGCAAGAAAAGAGCCTGCATGGTAGTAGACGCTTGAGAGTCATTGATCGAGAATACGTTGGACATTTCTGAACTGAGAGAGGAATGTTTCAAGAGATACGCTAATGACCGTAGGAGATTCTCTGCAACCTTTGAAGGATTCCCCTCCCCACCGTTTCTGATGTTGAGGAGAACTTGAGAAATTCCCGGCTTCGGCTGTAGCGAGTCGCTGACCAAATCGAGGTATTTCTTAAAGGTCTGTTTTTAATGTCAGGAGTGCACAGATGATGAGAAAGCGCTTGTTCTTACGATAAGCTGAAGCTCAGGGCCATTGCTAGTTACGAGGCTGCTCATCAAAGATAGAACATCTTTGTTCATAGCATAATGGTTCGCAAGCATTGCGAGGACAGCGAATAAGAAGTCTTGAACCCCAAGCTTCGTAATTAATGCTATAAATAACCGATGACGCCGATGGGATGGGATATGTTCGAATGCGGTGGTAAAGCTGAGGAGCAGCTCTGAGGTTCCGGAGACAACGTCCCGTTTTTGATTTCGTAGTGATTGGACAAGGGCTGGAACGACCTGGTCAATTGTTTGATCAATAACATGAACAGAATACTCGTCCTCTTTACGGAGCATATTTGACCCCATGAATGTGAAAATGGGCATTACGCTATGGAGAACTAATTCAGGGGCAACAACAGCAAGCCCAGCTACAAGTAGGAGAGCAGTATTCTGTACTTGGGGACTTTCAGTAGTTCGAACGCAGTCCACAATTAAGTCAGCTCGAATGACAGAAGTATCGAATTGAGCCTTCAGCTTGGTCTATGTTGTTTCACTGTGTTAGTAGGTACTTGAATTAGAGCGGCTAAGGGAGAACTAAAGGTAGACCTGCCTTTGAGCCATCAACAATAGCAAATAGGCTGCCAAGTGTTAAGCAGATAAGGTAGCTTGATCCCGATTGACTTTGAGTCTTAAGGTGATGAAGGGCTGCAAGAACTTGAAACAACCCTGTCGCCAGTTGTGGGTGGTTTTCAGGAGTAGAACTATCCACAAGTTCCAGAATGAAGGTGATCTCCTCTATTGCCTTCCTCAGCTCTAGCTCATTCTGAGGACTGACTGGAAACGCGTGATCACAGCTTGTACGCCGCCTTTTCGGTGACGAACCCTGAGCTTCCGTATCTGCGATTAGAGACGGAATCTTTCCAATGAACATTTCTAAGACAGGTCCCGGCAACGGCACGCTGCGGAGGACGTCTCTGGAACCATTTCTCACAGCCTCGCGGTGGCTTTCAGTTCCAAGTGAAAGCTGAAGCAATCGTTCCGATGCGGGAAGCTGCCGGTCTTCTCGAAGCCTAATCCATATCCTTTTCAAATGGTCAAAGACGGCGGTGATGAAAGTCGGTCTTACAGGCTTTAGGCCCCCCTCTAAAGAGGATATTAAGATATCAACTGCTTGCTTTTCTTTGGTAGTCACAATGGTAACCATATGCTCCTCTAGTTCTGCCACGGAGATACGTTCTAATTCACAGATTCCAGCAACTTCTTCCTCCCTCAAAACTCGCCATTTTTCAAGGAGGGGCCGAAGTTCTTTGGTTCGAGTTGAGGAGCCGACTTTATCAACCCGATCGAGGAGCCTGAGCAGGCGCAGCTTCACTGTAAAGGCCGGTATTATGATAATATTAGAACAAAGAAAAGAGAAGAGGCTGTGCCGAAGCGATTTCTTCAACTCTGCTGGCCCGGAGTCTGAAACAGCCTTGGACCGGGGAGATCCTCGTAAGGCGGTCCCGACGACTATGCCGATGTGATTTGGGTCGGTGGAGTAGTCTTCTAGGCTGGGAAGCAGGTGACAGACAACTTTCTGAGCATCACGCTTAGAAAGCCACTGAATGGATTCGTTGCTCCGTGTATAGAGCGTGTCACGTGCCCAAGGCGCGCTAATGTCATTATCCTTCACCTTCTCTTCATATGAGTTTGCGATTACAATCAGAAGATTTGTTGCCTCGCGACGGATTTTCTCAGATGGGTCAGATAATGCGGTAATCAAGTAGGGTAATAAGGCCTGTGCATCAAAATCGGAATTAACAGTCGAAGATAGATGAGAAGTCGTCATGGCTATCGCAGCAATTCTTATGGCAACTGGGTAGGGCCCGGAAAAGACCCTAATGAAGAAGGATAGGAATTGCGGTTCATTTGCTGCACACCGCTTTCCCAGAACAGGTAAGTTTGTAAAGGCGTCCAGCTTGTCCTGAGAGCCGACAGCAGCAGCAAAAGCTTGAACGAGCCTGTCAAATATACCAGAGCGACAAGGGGTAAGGAAGGAAGATCCATGCAAGCTCTCTCCAGTCAACAATTCAATATGATGAGAGAAGGTGTCAATATCGCTCTCACTGTCTGCATCTTGCATCTCGATATTTTCAATGGCTAAGGCTGGGGCTTCTTTTGCGAGCACGATTTGCAAGCTTCGCTCCAAGCGTGCAACATCGATTCCCGGCTCGGAGGCAGCGCTTAGAAAGAGAGGCCGAAAGGATTCAGAATCATTGAGCCAGTGGATAAATTCCGAAAGGCCCATTTGGGTCTCTAGAGATATTCTTCCTTTATTGTAGGCGTCGCTCGTTGCTTGAAGAACCATCATTATAGCAATGCGAGTCCGAGGTTCATCCAGTAAGCTCTGCTTAAATATAAGTTTTATGAAGTTTAAGACGGCTGCCACGTCCTTTTCTTTCCCAATAGAACCAAGACATCCAGAAATGAGGCCAAGCAGTAATTGTGACATCTGGTGTTTCTGCGCTTTAACCTCCACTAAAATATCCACTGCATTCTGAAGGCGTACCACTTTCCTACAAACCTTCTTTGGTAATCTAACGACGTGTTTCTCTTGTGCCAAAATAGATAAGCAAATCATTCCAGCATTTAGCGACTCTTTATTCCAAGAGCCCGCTACGGTCTCCATCAAAGCATCGAGGACCTTCTCTTCTAGTGCAGTCATTTTGGCCAAGATAACTGCTAACATATAACATCCGACGACTAACTCCGGTATATGTTTCATCGCAAGTCCGTCGTTCAAGACCGGAATGAACCGCAGAAGAATATCTTCATGTTTTTGTTTTTCTATTCCTTGATGCCCGGAACGCGAGGATTCCAGCATCCTTGCAACAGCTTCGCTCATGATCCCAGCCCAAAATGCCAGAAGTCCATGGTGATGCGCTTTCTGTTCACACACATGCAGCACATAGCGATTGAGTCCAGAGCAGAACGATTGGTTTGTCGTCGCACTGTGTACCAGCGGATGCCGCGGCGGATTAACTAGGCTTTTCTTGTAGGGATGTAGGACCTTGAACGTCGGGGTAAGGCTTTCTGGTAGGATCGCTAATAGGTTCAAGAATAGAGGGGCCGTATGGTATGGAAGGAAGGTGAACACAAGGCATATCGTGTTATATTCATGAACACTGAGACCAAGCATCAGCAGGGAAAATTGGGCAATGACGGGCAATTCGCTGCATACCGGAAACGTCTCACGAGCCATTCCACAGCCTTAATTGCCGGAGCCAACAGCAGTCTACCTCCAACAAGCGCAATAAACTTCTCTAAGACTACATCTAGCTCCTTATTTTCGGCCGCGGTCATTCGCGTTCGCTCCTTTCCTTTGCTTTGTTCACTGAAAATGTCGCGATCGAATCCAGTGAATCTCGCATCTAGAAGGCATAATTCTTGAAACCCTTCGTAGCATATTTGATATATTGTATCGAAATCCTGAGAGATAGCGACCCCCCTCTCAAAGATTAAAGAGTGCGAGTGCGCAACCCGTTGGGCTTTAAGATCGAGGGGATTCGTTGAGTTCGCCGCCACCTGCGAGAGCTGTGCGACGAGAGAAGAAGCCATCCTGACAAGAGTTAAGACTTCTCATCAACGGCAGCTTTCCTCGATGGAAACTTGGCTGGGAGGAAGAGTATTAGGTTGAATGAGCTCAGGAAAAAAACTTGCGCCAGCGAAAGGAAACTTTTCCCGAGCTCAGGAAGCCAGAGCCGAACAGTCAAAGCAACTTTACGCGATCGAACTCCTAAACAGCAAAATAAGAATCCAACTATGTTACAATACAAAAAGAATGGATCCAGAGACTTCTGAGGTCAGTATTATGAATCCTATTTATACCTACAACATTCAAACCGATTTCAGGGTAAACGGCCTATTCCAAGGTTTACAAGCTTCAAGCCGGGGCTGGTTACATCGAATGGACACCAAGACCACGAAGCTACAACCAGCCCCGTTAACCTTGAGAGAAAAGCTCGACATAGATCAGGACATCGAGGCCATAGACACAGGTCGCATTTTCGAGAGCAGAGCAGGGAACATCGAACGCACCGATCCTTGACGAAGGACGAATATGTCCATACCAGGCAACCTGAAGACCTTCCACCCCGCCTCAAGACCACGCCGAAATCGGAAGAAGGGATCGGCGACCTGTACGTGGTGGATCGCAAAGGGGACAACTATAATGTGACATATGGGACAATCCATCGATACAATATTCCATTGTATCACCGGATCGGGAGCGGATGCGTGCTCGGACTCCCATCACGTTACAAGATCGATCGCGATTCCACGTTAGACGCAGCGTTAGTTATACGAGCCGACGCCTGGTACAACGATGGAGCAAGAACCAAGAACAAGAGTATGCTTTCGAAAATTAACTTGCGGGAGACGAAACTCCTTCGCGTGCGACGGGAGATTGATTCAACTATGAATGACGCCAGAAGGGACTTCATACCCCTGAGTACCAACGGCAGCCGGAAACGGCGAAGAGTGCTCCCTGTGGTGTCTCCCTTAAGTGAGAGCGATTCTGAAGCTGATAGATATGCCTACCGGTCAGTAGAAGGAAAGGCCAAACCTTCTCAGGATCTCTCCAGTGATCTAGAAGCTACAACGGCCACAGACCTGAGTGATGACCAGGGTATAATGGATTTGGAGGCTGGTGTCAAAGAGCGCAATATTGAGCTTTCAAGGCATGTGGAGGATAATCCCCTCGATGTCAATGCGTGGATACGGTTGATTGACCACCAGCATACCCTTATTAGAGGCTCTAAAGCCGATTCTCGCCCGCTAACATCAGCTGAAAAGAGGAGTTTATCTGATATCAAGCTGTCGCTCTATGAGAAAGCACTAAAAAGGGTCGGATCTCATTCATCAAAAGATCGTCTCTTATTGGGGCTGTTAGAAGAAGGGGCGATAGTATGGGATACTAAGCTACTCTCGGAAAAATGGCATGCTGTTCTGAGAAGTAACCCCGGTTATATCAACCTGTGGATCAAATATCTGGACTTTCATCAAACTGAATTTTTCGGTTTTTCTTTTGAACGCTGCAGGGCTACTTTTCTAGAATGCATGAAACTCAATGCTTCCAGTTCCCCAAGCCGAGAGCAGGCCACAATCCAAATATACCTATTCCTCCGTATGACCACCTTTATACGGGAAGCTGGTTACGTGGAACTTGCGGTTGGCCTTTGGCAAGCGGTTCTAGAGTTTACTTTCTTCAGGCCGGAAGAACTTGGTGCTAATGAAGCAACTTCATTGTTTAGGGAATTCTGGGAATCGGAAGTGCCTCGTATCGGCGAGATAGGCGCGAAGGGTTGGCGAGATGGCAACTGCGCCGCCTTGGAGTCAAAAGCAGATGCCCCAGAAACATATATTGAGCCAGAGTCATTGTTTATGTCATGGCTAAAATTCGAAAGGGCTCATGAATGCCGCGCACGCCTCCCGGCACACGCCCTAGATGAAGTCGACGATGATGATCCTTATCGAGTGATTCTTTTCTCTGACATCCAAGAATTCATCCCTTTCTTTTGGGATCTACAGTCACCGGATATTCTCATTCAAGGCTTCCTACGCTTCTGTCTTCTACCGCTATTGCAATTTCCAATGGCTTCAGACTCTATTCGATCTTGGGACGGAGACTCTTTCTTACGAAATGAATTTATGGGTCTTCCCGATGTTGCATTAGCTGAATGGCTAAACAACTCTCATCCTCCTAGTCGGGTATCGGCACCACTCCTCGATGCCTTTCCTCTCAATAATTTCATCCATACTTTGGATAGCTCATTCCCGGATCAAGCTTCCTGGTTCCCGTCCTTAAGCCTCTGGAAAGAGATTGTGTTTGGTAGCAGTAGCACTATCGATCCTTACTGGGTCCGTAACGCACTTCGACTGTTGGTTGGAGCTTTTCCGTTACTTGATGGATTGGCAGAATACGTCATCGCTATAGAGCACGCTTGTAATCCCAAGGAGGCGAAAAAGTATGCAAAGTCACTGCTAAAGAAAAGGCCTTCGGACCTTCGACTTTACAACGTGTATGCACTCATGGAATGTCGATCCGGGGACCGAGTGGCGGCGGATCACGTCTGGACTACCACCCTTTCGATGTATGGCAGCCTTTCGAGTTCAAACAAACTTGAATATTCCGTTATTTGGCGCACATGGCTCTGGGAGTCGTTGAATATTCGAGATATGAAGAAGGCCGTTCATCTGCTTGTAGCCGTCCCGCAGTATAACGTTGACACGAGATTCTTTACTGAGACCCCGGACTCGAGGACCATGAGTCCGGCAGAATTCCTCAAAACGAAAAGTGTATGTAATTTCACCCCAAGCCGTAGACGAGTAACCGAATTAACGTATTTCAGCTTTTATCCTCGAACCAGGAACAGGCTTTAGCTGTCCTAAACATTCGAGCTTTCGTCGCGTCCACTGAGTGTCTCGCTCTGCTTTTCTATCTCACATGCTCGTCCGATCTGGATTCCGCCATGGATGTATACAGAACCGCCTTGGATTGGCTAAACAAAGTGCCACATACTATCACCGAAATTCTTCTGTCGTTCACCCGTGAACTCTTGCATCAGACGAGAGCACGTCTCCTCTATTACCACGCGACGAACAGCAAGATATATAAGCCACCACAGATCCAGAAACTCCTGGCCGAGAGTATCTCGCTCTTCCCGCACAACACAATATTCCTTTCCCTCTTCTCCTGGAACGAGTCACGGTTCCACATCGATGAGCGGGTCAGAGATGTCTTGCGAGATCTTGTCACAAAGGGCAAGCCCAATAGTTGCGACCCTGATCATTCTGTTCCGATTACCACTCACCTCTTCACAATTCATACAGAATTGCATCGCCCCGTTATCTCCGGCTCAACGCTCCACTCAGTCCGCGCAGCATTCGAGAGGGCCATTGGCGACAATCCAATAGCCACTAGTAAGGACAGGAACCGCTTTAGCCTCTCTCTATGGAAATTGTATGTACTCTTCGAACTCTCCCGCGACAATGTCCAGCAGGCAAAAGAAGTGTTCTACCGTGGCATGCGCACCTGCCCGTGGTCCAAAGAACATATCATGTTAGCCTTCAGTCATCTGCATGCTGACACCGTGCAGCGCCGGCCACAAGTTCAGGGAAGCACAGGCGGGATGGAATTTGAGGAACTCCGACACGTCTACCATGTATTGGTTGATAAAGGATTGAGGATTCACGTAGACATTCAAAGCGAGCTGGAGGAGGTCGAAATGCCGGTCGAGCAGAGGGCGAAAGGCACCCAGAACAGGGAAATAAGTAAAGAGAATTGCGGAGATGTTGTCCTCCCCGACGATCGCGAAACGGAAATCGAAGAGGATGACTAATGCGTACTAACCCATATCTGATGTATATATTTCTATATGTGTGTGCCAATAATATCAATATTAAAACTGAAAAGGACTAGGTGAAGATAGATAACATAACAAAAAGTCTATCATGTCTCGATTAGTGACATAAATCATAGAGGATAATTTGCGGACCAGATACCTTAGCAATTGTACTATAGGCGCGGTTGCAAACCTGTACCTGGTGCTACTTCACTGTATGTATTGTTTCTATGCATTGAAAGTATCTATTATTATCAATAAAGAGAAAGCAGCCCGAATTTCATAGATCTTTTGTCTTCTTGATTCTATTCGACTGAGATTTCTTGCTGAATTCTAAACTTTAAGGTTCTTCTCCCTTATTATGTAGTATGTATGTATATGTATGTACAATATTAGTAGTAGGGAACTTGAGAGCGTTGAGCTCATTCCGTGAAAGCAAGAAAAACCAAACCGGTACATGCCAGATAGAAATTAATGTAAATAATTAATCATGTCATGATAGCGTTCCGTCCGCGGCAGCAGTCCAGGCTTCGGGATCAGTTGATAGGGTGAAAAAAAAAATTTATTCAAATCGCTCCTCGGGGGTATCGTAACATCGACGCTTTTCAAACTCCGCGCGTTCATCGAAATCAACAAAAATAAAATGGCGACACGTATTCGATAATACTGTCAACCAAAGGGGTTGCTGATACATAGACATGGTGTTCAACACCGAGAGCTCGGAGGGTTTATACCTTTGCGACACCAGGTCGCCTTGGCAATGTCCATGGCTCTGGACAGACAACCTAGTGTTTACATACCATCAAATCAGCAAATCCAATTCTAACACGAGCGTTCATCACAACGACGGTACCACACTTTCCCTACCTCGCCTTCACTGTATGCCCAGAAATATGCCACGATTCCAATCAAGTAGTAGAAAGCTGGGTCGAGAGATTGATACATGAGGGCACATGTCACCACACTAAGTGGGTAGAGTAGCAACCGGAGGGAAATGCTGCGATGAGGAAGTGTCCCGGCAATTGGTCGCAACGGCCATTCCCAAGCGAGCGCAACGAGACCAAAGATTAGGTTGAGGATTTGGAGGGCTGGGACTGGAGTGACCATCCCATTTAGGTCTTTGGTCTGAAAATCCCAGAAGAATTTCGGCCAGAAGAAGCCTTCGACGGCAGCGCCAACTTGCCCTGTGAGAAAGGTAGAAGGTTAGCGAGCTCTGAATCTAGATCACTAAACAGCCAGACTTTCAAAACGGGATTCCAAGAGAGAGAGACTCACAACCAGCAGCAGAGAGGATGAGCAGCCGTGCCCAGTGATTCTTGATCAGCCTGCCCATGGCCAGTGCTAAGTCTAGGTACGACCAGAGAATGAATGGGGCGAAGAGATATCGTTCTGAAGGGTGAGTTATGAGGTTGCAAGAAAAACGGCTGTCCCCAATGGCATATGGTTAACCACCAGCACACCAGCAGTCGATTCACTGCAAGATGTTGATGTATGGCGGATTAAGGTATGTGGGCCCAGGGAAGTCATCGAGATAATCGCGCGTATGTCTGAGATATATGAGAGTATTTGAAGAAAGATTAATCGAAAAGGTTCCTCCGCATTTCCGTCGGCCGCGCAAAAAGAACAGAGCTCACTGGGGGAATGTGACAAAGCGAAATAAGGGATAGTCGGCTCTAACAGCAATGATAAATGGCAACTCGCGACCAAGCTCTCCTCCCACTTCTCCATCCTATGTGTAGGCATAAGGAGCCTGGTTGGTCCTCTCTTTTCCCCTCTTCCTTTCCTTTCAAGGCGCTAGGCGGTTTACCAAGGGCTCTGGCCAAGCGAAGCACAGCAAGTGCTGATTTTAGACGATGTGATAACTGTGATCTGATGCAGGTGGGTAAAGCACGAGCAGCCAGGCGGCAACGTGCATTGGTGTTTCCTCGCAGACCAGTCACAGTGTAGTTTGAACCGCCGAGAGAAGGCGTAAAATATCCCCTCGACTCGTGCAGCCAATTCGTGGGGCGGGATCTCGGCGAGCGCTTGGGCGAGACACTAATTTGACTAACTACAGTGTGCCTATTTATAATACATCCTCACTACCGGATCGTCGTTCTATCACCGCTGACTATATATACATACCATATACCTATGATGATAGTATCTTCTATTGTTCTACGGTATGTATATATATTATATATGTGCTATTTGCACAAGTTGGTTCCCCAAAAGATCCTATAGCAGACGGGTGATGTGACTTTCATTTCTGGACTTTAGCAGTGATGATCCTTTAAAGCCCCGGACTAGGAAAGCTATGTCGGTTGATCGAACAGTGAAAATGTTCTTTTTAAGTTTTATGCATGAGGTCCTAGTAACTTGAACCTCCTATACACCTAGGGATAGTATTATAAATTCAATTCAATTCAATTCAATTCACTCCGGACTGGATCTTCTGTACAAGGCACACAGACACAGTCTATGGAAAGGATAGCCACCTACCGACTCATAACACAACGCCTACCTTATGCTGGAACTGGCAATGATAGATTGGGCACCAGTTACTTATATAGAGTAGGACTAGTCTAAGCTCAAACAAAATATGTACTATTAATATACCGACACAAACTGGTACCAGCCATACATTACCGTAATCTGTGCAGCATCATCTTCTGTGAATCCGCAGAGCTGCCCCCCTGATCAGCGAGGCCCCAGCCCAGATCAACAGTTATTCTACGTACAATTGATTCATCATCGGATGAATGACAATAATGCAGGCTAGGGACCCGAAATAATACATAAATGTTTCCCCTCTTGAAGAACACTGATCATCACACAATGATCGGAGCTTATCAGATGGGACCAACCAGTTCTTCGCTCGCTATTTGATCAAGACCAAAGCCACTCGGATCTTTAACTGCAACTACTCCCGCCCACCAGTCAACGACACATTATTAATGCTACGATCTTCTCCATTGATCTTGCACCGATCAAAAAGGTAGAGCGAGGACTGATTACGTGACTGCTCCCACTATCTAGCTACTATGGTATTAATTGAATCATTAGCTTGACTTCAATCAGGTAACTATTTTTGATCATAAAATTCAAACATCGTTCTGCGCAGAACAAAACAAAAAAGTCTGTAAGTGGATCAGGATGATAGACCTCGTCTTTTTGGAGCCATGGTACATAGAAGGATGCGGCAACATCCGCAGAAGAACCACGGTGATGTCTTAGGTACACCGTCTTTTATCACTTTTAGTCCATGTACTATGGATCACATACATATGATAAGCAGGAAATAAAATGGGCCATCCACTAGTATGGGGAAGCTAGTGGCTTATTCCACGGTGGTAACAACAATCTCCAGAGGAAAATAATCCGCCGTGTGATTGTGTTGAGTTCACATCGTGATAATATGGTAGGACCCTTGATCGTTGACGATATGATATGAGACTTTTTCTTCCCTGTGACTCAACATGCAGGAAGGGTGGTGTGATGGTGACTAGGAACAAGTCATCACATCGGACATCACCACCGAGAAAAAGCTGTTTTCGCTCTATCACTAGTTAGCTCGGGTTAGACCCTATCCCACCATCCTTCCAAGGAAGAGACATCTGAAAGTACCATCGAGTCGACGATAGAGTTCATAAGATGAGGTGTGAACAGAGCCAAAGGGCCGCCACCTTATTATGTACTTACCTAGGAGCGGAGCTGACTCTCGAGACTCCTTTGACGTGCACGGGAAGATCATAAGCATTACATCTTATAGGAACCCAGATCACTGTGCCTGGATGGATATATACTAACTGATTAAGTACCATAATATGGTAGAATCCTGCAAGCTGCCTGGAATAGAAACCATGTTCCTGTTTTCAGTAGTGCTCTGGTATTTTCATGGGTTCTGGTGTTCTCTACGATTTTGTCATTCCTGTCAGGATCCTGATCGATTATGTAGGGAATCGATATCGTGACGAGAATCTGCTAATAAATTTTATAATCGCTGTGGATTGGATCGCTTAGGAGTCACCTTTTAGTTAGATTTCTACATGCCTAGTTGCTGGCATCCCAGTTCGGGAAAATGTATGCAAGCAATAAGAGCTTCTTGTCCATGCTTCTTATTGGAATTCCATTATAGACGGCATCGTTTCAGGATGTTGCGGTTTTGACTTTTGAAACCAAACCGAATTCTAAGATTATAATAATCACCTATTATTATTTCGCTAACCATCGAAGAAATCGAAAAGAGAAAAGGAAACAAACACGGATTGCCAATCAACTTCTCTGATCATGGATGTATGTACCAAGGTACACTTAGGTACCTAGGTACATGTCCACGTATGTACAGTACAGTATGGGATGTGTACATGGACAATCATGTTGGCAAAGTCACTCCCGGTATCTGACCGAATAGCTAAGCGCCGACTGTTCAGTTTCTTTTTTCTTTGTTTCCCCCGGCTATAATAAAATGAATTATGTGGCCAATCAAAGGACAGCTTTAGAAACTTGACGGCAAGGGGAACTGTCTCCTCCACTCAAGAGTAGAAACATAACCACCATAATGCCACTCGCCGGGTTTTTTTTAGCATATTTAGTAGTGAATTCGGTTTTTCAAAGCTCTCCTTATGATTGGAACTCCTCGACCAACCGAAGAGCTCCATCCCCTAGCTATTCAGAAAATAGAACAATATTCCTTACGAGATTTCTTACTGTCAATCACTCAGTTAAGGCTACGCCTCTACCTAGCCTTTGTTGTTTATGATATAATAAACCGCCAAACTGAAGCGGCTCCAAAGCCCAGAGCGAATCAACGGTTACTAATGACTTCTGCATCGAATTAATTCAGTACTAATTATTATCACTAGGACACCTGAACTCGATTCACTTCTTTCAACTACTATCCGACTTCCCAGCCTTCTAGAATTGCCATAAGGGTTCGTTTGTGCAGCTTGACGTAACATTGCAGGAAGTCAGCGGTGCACTCCTCCAACACTTACGCTTCAGACACCTAATCGATCACTCCTGATCTGCTCTTATACAATATACACAGGTATACGTATAGAAACTGATGCTCATTTTGGGCCCTTGCATAATCAAAGACTAAAACCGACCCACATCTCACTCCCTCACTGGCTCGTTTTGCGATTTCAACCCTGTCTACAGCGCATACTTATCATCATTGACCCGCATCGGCCTAAACCCTCAACTCTTGCGTGCTATGTAGAGGCAAAAACGGCCGGCATCGATTGGATAGGATAATTAAGCTGGCCTCGATTTTAGCCACCTGCCTACATAACAATATTGAGCTTGAATGGAGTGACACCACCATTCATTCGCCGCTGCTCTCGTCCAGCCTAGAGCACTCAGCTTCTCTGTCCGCATTTGAGCGGTATTCTATCATCGCTAAACTAATTTGATATCGACGTGCTGAATTATCGTGGAGGGTTTGGTCTTCATTATGGACTGGAAATCGCATTTTACGCCCTCAAGAATACTATTTTACATTATTTTCCATGGCAGCCATATCGTTCTCTTTGGTATTGGGTGGTAAGAAGGCTAGTGTTGCTGTTAGGGAACGCAATTGCTAATCATCTTTCTGTAGGTGGCTGCAGGCAAGGAACGAGAAGTTGGCCCCCCTTAATACGCTGAAGTATTCAGTATGGATTTCGCGTGGAGCGGGCTTTGTTCTGACGTTTGATGGCGCTCTGATTCTTCTGCCTATGTGTCGGAATCTATTACGGTTCATCCGACCACGGTTAAGATGGTTATCTCTTGATGAATCGACATGGTTTCACCGGCAGGTGGCTTACAACATGCTAATCTTCGCTATCATTCATGCCTCGGCTCATTACGTCAAGTAAGTCGGGAAGCATCACTGGACAGGAAAGTTAGCTAATCATGTCAAGTTTCTACAACATTGAGCGACTCCAGCTCCGGCCAGTGACTGCTGTTCAAATCAGCTATACACAGGCTGGCGGAGTGACAGGTCATGTCATGCTCCTTTGCATGCTCCTCATGTACACCACCTCGCATGCTCGAATTCGACAGCAATCCTTTGAGACATTCTGGTATACTCATCACCTCTTTGTCCCATTTCTGCTAGCTCTTTACACTCATGCGACGGGCTGTTTCGTCCGAGACACCCCTCAGCCATTTTCTCCATTCGCTGGAGCGGACTTTTGGAATCACTGTTTTGGTTATGAAGGCTGGAGATGGGAACTCTGGGGCGGCGGATTTTACTTGATCGAGAGACTATATCGTGAGATTCGCGCGAGGCGAGAGACCCAAATCACCAAGGTTATACGGCATCCGTATGGTAAGTAGGAGCTCCCTATCCGACTTGGTGTCTCTAATGTGGTTCTAGATGCAATGGAGATTCAGTTTCGTAAACCCAGCATGAAGTATAAAGCTGGCCAGTGGCTCTTTATCCAGGTGCCCGAAGTATCGAGCACAGAGTGGCATCCTTTCACTATCACTTCTTGTCCTTTCGACCCGTATATTAGTATGCATGTCCGGCAGGTGGGAGACTTCACGCGAGCGTTAGGGAATGCCTTGGGTTGCGGTCCCGCACAGGCTAAGGATTACGAAGGATATGATCCAATGGGTATGTACGAGATAGCGATACAGAATGGGCAGACAATGCCAAGGATTCGCATCGATGGGCCGTACGGAGCCCCTGCGGAGGATGTTTTCGATAATGAAGTCGCGATCCTAATCGGAACTGGTATTGGTGTGACACCATGGGCGTCAATCCTCAAAAATATCTGGCACTTGCGTGCGGGACCTGACCCGCCGCAACGCCTGCGTCGTGTGGAATTCATTTGGGTCTGCAAAGACACCACCTCTTTTGAGTGGTTTCAAGCTCTGCTACTGTCGTTAGAAGCACAGTCCAACTCTGCAGCATCTTATCACGGGGGGCCAGAATTCCTTCGCATCCACACCTATCTCACGCAGAAACTCGACCCGGATACGACCGCTAATATCTACTTGAATTCGGTCGGGACAGAGGTCGATCCCCTGACAGAGCTCAAGACCCGGACGAATTTCGGGCGACCTGACTTCAAACGACTCTTTGTTGCAATGCGCGATGGGCTTGCGAATCAGACTTACATCTCCGGATTGGGTGGCGGGAATTCAACAACCGAGGTCGGAGTATATTTCTGTGGTCCCAACGCCGCGGCCCGTGATATCAAAAAAGCTGCCAAGCAAACATCCAGCAATCGGGTGAAGTTCAAGTTCTGGAAAGAGCATTTCTAAGGGGCTCGTTTAGTTGCTCATTTATACTTGAAACAACCCAACCCCCCCCTCTATGCCTCGTATTATGTCGCATATATCTCATGTATCTAGTAATTTAGTTTTTTAGCTTCACTCTCTCTTTACTCAGAATACCCTATTTTAGCCTATTACAATAGCAAGCGATATCTTGTTTAGTTTCTGATGATCAACGGCGTTTAACACACTAGCTTCCAGCTTCAAACTTTCTTTCCTTCTCCCTACAAACGCTTGATGGGTAACTATTACATCATATATTTATATATAGGTTAAGGATAATCAGATGATGATATGAGAGGGAATCAAATAATTTTAAAGTTATGAGAAGGATTCCACATCTAAAGAAAGGCCACCTAATGGTCAATTGCTATAGAATCAGGAGTAATTAATTCACTATGGCTATAGATATAGATACAAAAGGAAAGGCACTGTAAATCATCAATTGGTTTATTTTGTCGGCAAGCATTAATGACTTAGGCACAGGCGATCGACTCCCTATAAATCCTCATGATATGGAGTGCTCCCAATGCCCAACACTAATACTACTACAACGGTAGGTAGATTAGGTAGCTGCGGCCAGTCCACCCTCATCGATCCTGATATACTATTCTATGACTTGGATTACCAAAAGCCGGGATATTCTATTCAGGTCCCAGTGCCAACCGGATATCACAGGAATTAATCTGCCTGTGTCTGAAGTTGATGCTGCTTAATTAGTATTCCAGCTTTTCAATCATAACAGCATTCGTCAAAGCAGTGATTCCTTGCGAGTGCCTGGGCCGTCAATTAATCCGTTCAACAAATCAGAAAGTCGATGGTAGTAGAGTTTATGTTATTAGTTTTTGACAAATGAAATGTCTTAGCGGCCTAACTCCGGTGGTTTTTGATTTTGGTCCCACTGGTTGGGCCGTTCCAAGACTAAGTTCGAACACGTGATTTTCTCATAGTTTGTCATGTTTACATAACTGCCATTAAAACCTTAGTTACCTAGGCCGTCACTAACTTTTAAACGTGTCAGTACATGCGTGCGTCTCAACATGCAAACCATTGAAATTTGACACAATGCCTATACGGAAACTCACTTCATAGTCCACACTTCAGCTTGCCCGAACGACATCTGATATGAAAATAGGCGTTAATAATAGCTAACTAGTTAACTATGATAGTTTATGTATCGTTATAAGTGCCGGGGAAAGATGGAAGGAGTAGGGTTCTGGACAGCGTGACTAAGGTTGGAGGATCACCATATGTGATGCATTCATAGAACAAAGGTGACAGACAGACACACACAAATAATAACAGACTGATCGCTAGTCCTTGCTCATGGATCGGGCACCAGCCAGACTATATACAGGATTCAGGGGTATGTTTATCTGAACTGAACTATATGCAACTAGACCCAATGTGAAATGATAACCCCATTAGGCCTTACAAAAGAGCAGTTTAAATCGTCCTGAGATAAATTGAACCTTTTAGCGAATTTCAAGATTGTGTACTAGCGCTAAGGGCGTACTTGGATAAGCATTAGATAGGTAAATCTCAAGCTGTACCATAGAGTTCTCTTGCGCCAGAATCGGAATGCACCAATCTGCCAAATCAATGTTGCGAGTTCCCCAACGGCACCGTTCAATGGTTCCCGATCAATGCTGTTATTCTCCCTTTTAGACAACTTGGCGCCAAAGCCGATCGGAAGTCTATCCGAATCAAACGTGCAATCTAACTTCAGTGGGTGTTTTTGCTCCTGTAACAAGTTATAGGTTAACAACTTGGCTAGTATACTAGCAGTCATGTCAGACAGGTAAATAAGCCAGTTAAAGATCCGTTTCATTCAGTAGCGATTACATAGTTTCTTCTGCTTTCCGTTTTTATGTCTCAAATTAAAATCATCGCTGTCGCGGAAAGCCTTGCACATCGAACGACAGACTTGACTTTGTTGTGTGGGGTTTACCATCTTGAAATTCTTTTGCTAACTTCAGGAAAAAAAGATACTCTTTAAAAGGAATTGACAGCGCGGTGCGGGAAGATATGGACTGGCGGGAAACGCGAGAGCACGCAGACAAAACAAACACAAAAAATAAGAATCAGAACACGTGGTTTTTTAGATTAAAGGGACTCCCCAGAAAATTGCATCATGTGTATTTTCCGAAACCTGTACAGAAACTGGAGATTTGTCTGTACTATGTAAAGCCTAGATTACTGCGGTAGGTACACATTAGTAGCATGTAATGTACATACATGTTCAGCTTTATATTCAACTTACTATTCTCATGACGTCCTTGCGATCGCTGTGACTGCTAAAATTCAAAAACCTCAAATGAATGTTCAATCTCCTCCGGTTAAAATAACTATAGCTAATGTACATGTAATAATACATCCATTGACCTGTCGTATGTAGTATTAGGTACCTATCAATACATTGATCACGTTCTACTATGTACATACGAGGTAGTACACTAAAGTTGGTAGAATACCTAGGTAGGTATTATTATAGAGAATTACTATTCGCACTGTGCTCCCGGACTACTCGCACTGTGTGTTGATATGTTTGCATCCCGCTTTCCCTT
>JAHQZX020005478.1:0-74899 GCA_019804575.2 Pseudotulostoma volvatum
CATTGTACTCTCGGGCCTATTTAGGTTCTTGTGTAGCCGCGGCACCTGGGTTTTCCACGGGGTCCGCCACACTGGGGCCTGAAATATCGGGAATTACAGCACAATGATAGATGCACGTCTAAGGCACCGTTTACTTGAATTGTCGCTAAGCTTGGCAGCAAAGCAAACCCTTAGAAGCTGGTTTCATAGCTATTCACATAAACTCCTTTTCTTTATTCCTTCGCTTAGGAGTCCTACATACCTATATACCTATGCAATTAAATCCCTTTATTTCTATCATATGACACTATCACAATTGCTTTTATCCTACCTAGGTACCGTGCATACATACATACATACATACATACATACATACATGACCCCCCTGCCGACGGCTCTAGGGAGGGCACTTACTACTATGTAGGTGGATTATAATATGTACTAATTAGTGCATTTGGCTTGAAACCCCTTGGATTAGATATAGATGAACCAGAATAGGACTTCAGGCTTCGAAGAATTTTAGAAAGAATATCGGCGTGGAGACATAGGTAGGTAGTAGTAGCTCGAGACAAAAGCCAAAAGGTACTTGAGGCATACAAACACAGTACATTGGAGCTTGGTAGCGTTCTCTCCCACTCCTATAATGTCATCATTATTTTGACTCGCGAATAGCCGATCGCCTTGCATTGCTGATTAACACCTTCCAAGGTTGCGAGTTGCTGTAGCCAAATATCAAGGGGTGGGCATTATTCCCTGAAAGGATAGACGTTCCAATATATTGTTCTGTATGTTGAAACACCTACATAACATAGTACGCATCATACCTATTAATTTATAAAGGAAAGAAACATGCTGGGAAAAAAGTTCTTTGAGAAGCGCTATGCATGGATTATCTTGTTACGTTTTATAGTACATGCTCACTACTAGTTACACGCATGAAACAGGGAAGAGGAATTTAGAAATACAAAAAAATTCGAATCGATCTTTCCCAGCTGAGTCATGCATGAGTGCATGATAGGAAAAGTAACAATCTCGACTGACCGAGCTACCAATGAACATGGATGTATCAGGCGCAGCCGTCTGAGCCCTAAAACGTTCAACATTTCCCTATAGGGACAACACCGCCCCGTCAACGCCACCTGCCCTAAAATACGAACTCCTGTCTGTAGAAATGAGTCCTATCCAAAGAGGCTATTGGAAAAAAAAAGGACACGAAGGGAAAGAAAGAGGGGAATAGATTAAGGAATGAAGAAAAAGGAACATAAGAAATGAGGGAAGGTAGGTCACGTGACTATGGACAGCCTGTTCTATGAGTGTCTACCTCCAGGCCCAATCCAGTCTTCATCCCCGCTCAGCTCATCGCCAAGGAAGTCGCTCTCATTAAATTGAGTGTCACTGGGACGGAGGTTATCTATCCGGACCAGAACCACATCGCACATCCCTTGCAAGCCGGCTGCTGATATGACATGGTCTTCAATGATGGCTGCGTCTAGCTTTGTGTCTGACCATGACAGCCCAGTGGCCGCACCCTCGCCTGCATCCTCGCTCTCCGAGATTCGCTGTTGGGCTATCCGGGCGCTCTTCCGCTTCGAAGGTGTTGATGGGCCGCTGTTATCGGTGGGCGAATGCACTAACTCGTTATAACGGTTCGATTTGAAGGATTCGGGCTGGAACATGGTGGGATCCTGGGGGAAAGGGCACGGTCTGCTTAGCGTATATGTTCTTTGGGGAGGCTTGCTACGGCGTAGGAAGACCCGTTCCAATTTTCCAATCCATTCCTCACGGAAGGATGCCCGGTCACGCCAGCCGATCTGCAAAGCAGCGCTGATGACTAGCCTCCTAAGATCTTTCAGCTCAACGGCAGAATTGATCAAGGATCCAAAGAAATTGGAGGCCTGGGTGTCGTCCCAGTTGCGCAGGTGGGACATCTCGATCTCTTGCAACGTCTTGGGCCATGTAGGAACTTCGAAACGGCCCAGGAGCTCTTTGGAGCGGGAATAGGGCTGACACCAGTGAATACAAATGTTCACCTGGAGCTTCTCGAGATGCGGGCAAGACTGCGCGAGACCCACCGTGAAGGAGAGATTGAGATGGTGATTATGTTTCAGAATGAGCTCCCGCATTTGCTGCCCGTGTGTTTCCAGGAATGGCGCAAGATTTGATGTCATGACTTCGTCGCAGTTCATAATACTCAAGGATGTCAGGGTTGACGGGAGATTCGGCAGCAGCGAGTCGTTGACGATCGAGCACGCAACAAATTCGAGACGGCGGAGTTCGGTAAGCTCGCTGAGGGCCGCTGCTAGCATCATCTCTCTCATCCCCGGTCCTTCCTCTTCATCATCCGAGGCCGGTTTCTCGGACCCGATATGGTAAAGGGCTAGATCCTGCAAGCTAGCAAAGGCCACCTCACGGTGGCAGGAAAGACTTAAGGGTACCAAGTGCTCTGGATCCAAGAATCGAGCGTTCCACTCCCAGGCACGGAGTCGGATTTGGCACCGAGTTAGAGTTTCGATTAGAGAGTCCGGGTATGTCCATTTGGAGCGGCGCGGCTGTTCTGCCAACAATCCTAGCCTACAATTTTCTTGATGGTATAACCGAACAGTTTTGATCCGTGGGGTCCGTTCGATCAGGCTGCAAAGTTGGAAGTAGCCAAGCGAGGGTCCGATCTTGGGCAACAGGAGAGCCTCCACATCGATTTGAAGATGTTTAACTTTGTTAACGTAGTTTGTGGAGAGATGTTCCTGCGGCTGGGAGAGTAACTGCAGGAAGAGACGCGCTTTAGAAGGAGCGACCAGCGGAGGGTTGGAATATAGAACTGCCATCGCTGGTTCTAAAAACGATCGACAGAGCCGTGCCATTCCGACAAGCCATGGAGCTGCTGCTATTGGAGTCGCATACCTTTCACCTTCCTGTGGGGTGGAGGCATGGGCCAAGACATCGAAGAGAATGTGATACGGCAAGGTCTGCCAGGGAGGGATTATTCCGGAATGGATTTTCGTGTCCTCTTCCTCTAGCCCCTTATGCTCATTCAGAAGCCCTGTGCTAATCTTCCGTTTCTTTGCGGGAGAGCGTTTCGCGGCGGGGCTGGCACTTGGCTTAGATGAATGTATACCTGCTTGATGGGTGCCGTCTTTGACGGAAGACTGAACATATTTCAAGCGAAAGGAAGGAGAAGAGAACGCCGACTCTACTGCCTCAGAGTCATCACTACTCTGATCGTTGCCGTCCTCCAGGCCTTCGTCGGTGGAGGGGTCTCGGTAGGAAGTCGGGGCACGCTTTCGGCGCTGCGGGCGCAACGGAATGGAAACACCGTCTTGATCCCATTCAGAGCTGTCACTAAGCGCATCTTCGGAGCTACCCTCTTCATAGTAGGACTTGACTTGCGTCCGACTAGAGCGAATTGGACGCGATACCACACGTCGAGCAGGAGCCATCAAGCGGAGAAAGCCGATAATCAGATTGCGGACAGTTGGCGGGGAAAGTCCGACATGGCATGGTCACTACACATAAGGAAAGATGAAGATTATCACTAGATGTAAGGTTGAACAATAGACACTACATGTACTGATGATGAAAGAGCGACGAGGAAACATGATAAGAAAATTGGTAACTTCGAGGCACCGGAAGGTGAGAGCGAGTAAAGTTTGAATTCCGAGTCACCTGATTTCGCTAACCTCCTTTGGACTAGATCACCAACCTTAAGTATGATGCTAGTACCACCATGGCATAGTGTCATTAGAATATTACATAATACCCCAGTCCTCGCAGAAAGTCAACCGTTCTGCTATACCGCATTCGGATCCGAGGATTAACCTTTTCGTGGAACTCCGGGACTTTTGTAGCCATCGACGCCAAACCTTCAACCGGGATATCTATATTCCTATATTGTAAACAAAATCAAGCTTCGATGCGCCTTGCAGATTGAAAAGCTAATTCTCTCGGGGAGACGGATTTACTCTCAAGACCCGGATTCACAAAACGCTTTAGTGTTGTCTAATAAGTAAGTACGGATCGACCCCTGCCACCTCCGGATCTCGCAGGTCCAAACAGTCTCGACGCCTGGATTTTACATACCAATGCTTGTTCTTGATTATTCTGTGCTATCGTGTATATGCATACCAAGGCCACTTGAAAGGCCCAATGCTGATGCAGACTCGCAGTATTAATGTCCCGAGGCCAGTAATCCTCTCGTTTATGTAATCACTTATGAAAGCCGTATTGCAAAGATTTGATTGGTGAAATATAAAAAGCCCAAAAGAGTGTACGTATAGTTTCTTCTACGTTAACTAGCGATTAGAGTGCAACCTCTAGCAGATCCACCTATCGCGGTATGCAGAGGGAAGCTTATGATGTTATAACCCTTCAGCCTTCAGGATTAGAGCATAAGTCGTGGCCACTAACTACTCCTCTTTTGGGGAGGCTAGCAAACGCTAGTACCTGGTCTCCCAGATCAATAACTTAAATTTCATGTCGCAAACCTTACTCATATGCAGATGTATGTACATGTACCATGTCCAGGTATCCGTCACTAATTCTCTTATATCTTAGGCTCGCACACCCACGTGTTTAATAATTCGTTTATGCGGTCGCGACCTTAATTTCTACCCATAACTATACTAATAACATCAATCCAGCCGAAGCCGGACCTAGCCTGTCGAAGACGTAGATAGGTATCAAGCTGGTTCATAACTACATGTATGTACTCCTGTAAACACGATCTTGAAGGATTTTACATTCGGGTTATGTTATTACTTCCGAGGCACCGAATACGGTGAAGAATTGGCCTCAGTGGTTGATAATACTACCTGTCGTAATATAATCAGGTGGCATTACATACAGATTGTGTAGCTATCCACGTGCAGGATTATTAAAGCAATTAACAGTAGTATACATAGTAAGGACCGATGACGATCGATCTTCAAAACTTGGTTTTCAGGATGCAGATCCTACCTACTATGTATATATCCGTACTCGTTGTAACAGTAATATGGGTAGGAACCATCGGTCAATGTATTTCTCGTCGCGTCGACTAGCACTGGTCTAGGGAAGTAGTCTGTTCTGTCAACAAATATAAGTACCATATGAAGAATGGAGTTCTTAGACATCAAGTTACATAGTCATCATGAAGTCAGCCGAACACATTTCAGGTAAGCCTTCTGCTTCAAGGCCTAAGGTCAATCCGATCAAAACCGTTCATAGCCGCATTATTATTTATGACTCCTGACTAAGCGAAAACGATCCATGTATCTGGATGCTGGATGGGATGCTGCCTAATATTTCTTCTATGAGATGTTGACCGGAACCCCTGGACACAAAATGGGGAGCAGGAAAGTCAACGTGTATGGAAGGCGCACTGTAGGTAGGTACTTATATATACTACAAACCTATGGAAGCATCCATCAATGTCCACAGAGATTCGATCTCTTTTAGCAGGCACCAGAAAATTTTCACACTTTAAGACCTTCACGCCGGATGCTCTCCGGGTTCGAGGCAAAGATTGGAAATCGCTCCCTGGAATGACACATCTTTCCTAGCTATTACGAGATAACCCTAACATCAGTCGTGCATAAATTCAGACATAAGAAGGAGATTAAAGAGGTCACTATATCAGTACCTCCTTTTCTCTTCATATCATAACTCACTTCTTTCATACACCATATACTTGTCTCTAATTAAACAAATCCTTCAACTCTCCAGAACTTCATCCATGATGCAGGAGAGATTGTCTTACTTCAAAGAGGAGTTTGGCGAAGACAGCAAACTCCTAGCCAAGCCTCAGAGTCGATCAGAGGATACTCCATCGGTAACGACACGAAACCGTCTAAACCATGCCATGGAGCGACTATATTTCCGAGCTATCAGCAAGCTGTTATTCAAGAAACTGTGGCTACCAATTTCTCGTCTTTCATAATCAAAGACGAGAAATGAAGCCCAAGGGGTTGTCATTATGAGGATACGTATACACCTCCGGATATATGGTATGTCCTATCCAAACAGGCCACCAACCAATTTATCCCAGCATGAGACATGAGATAGCTAACTGCTATGATAGCTCCTGTCCTATTCGGCCGCCCAGACTTAGTTTTGGTTCCTGCGGCTAAAAATCAGACCTGGAAAACAAAAGAAAACCAAATGAGCTGTTCGTGTCCCATGTCCGGGTTATGGTTTTGGAGATTGAACTTGAGGCGGTTTGTCGACTTGGGATTGTGTCACTATGTATTGAATGGAAAAAAAAGTTCGCAGTTCAGGAGAGCACTGCCGCCATTCTACGATCGCCTCGCATCTATTCATGGATCGGGCGGCTTCCGGCTGCTATGCTATCACTATGGAGGAGGAAACTGAGCAGGGGCGGAGTGTCGACTTGATGGGGGAAGATTGTGAGGAGAACAGACCACCTCTATCAACATGATGGCTGCCCGGGACAACCCTGGCAAAGGCATGTGAAAGAAGGATTACAAGCAATACTTATTCATAAATTTATGTATAGCTCTAGAGTGTATATCACCTCCACTTGAGGCTTTCTAGTAAACCCATCTCGGCCCCGGGAATCTTGTCTTGAGTACTCCAAAGGTGCATTCCACATAGTATTTCTTGCTGAGGAGTAGCGGAGGCTGAATAGCTCTGTCTAGGGCTTCAAGCCAACTTTATCTCATTCACGAAGGCGGTATCGAATTTTTCGATATGGTGTTAAGATGGCATCGCTTGAATAGCTAGGATTAGCTAAGTAATATTGACCATCGAGGACGCGAAATCCCTTCTCACTATGGGCAGATTCCTCCCAGCCGGAAAGCACGTCTCGAACACCCCTTCAGCCACAACACCCCTTTTACTAGCCACATGCTGATTGCCCAGAGAAGTACTACATATGGTAGACATTCAAATCCAATCCAAAAGTGCACCTAAAAAGGCCACCATCTTCAAAGCTACGCAACATCACACCACCACATGAAAAACAAAATCGGACTGTACTCTATAGATAATTAGTTTAAGGGCAAAGTTATAGAAAGATATATTGAAAAATCGTAAGGGGGGGAGCTCAGCGGTTCGTTTGAAAAAAGGGACATGTCTCGCGGGCGCTTTAGCGTTCTGAGAAGGCGGTCAGAATGCAGTATACATTCTACCGATTTAGGAAAAATACGGACGCATGTATGGTAAGATACACAGCCACTTTTTTATTAATTTTACTTACACCTACAATACTCATCATCCGCTCTTCCCACACATGCCTATCACCGGCCGGTTATTACTAGGCACATATACCTTCTGATGTGATGTGAGTGATTTTCGCTCGCCTGATCCATATGCCACCCCTTGTCGATATAACGCCATATTTTTCAGACTATTATAATTTCCAAGGATAGTTCTACTGGATGCAGACGCTAATGACATAGGCACATTACTCGAGCCCCGCAATCCCTCGATAGCATAATCGCAGTTGGCTCTTATATGGCGTTTGGAGTGGCACCAAAAGTATTCAATATAATCTACAATGAAACTTTGGATAGAAGAGGATACGACGATAGTAAGGCTCTCCTCCAAACACCTCCTCAATTTCACCCCTCTGTGACATAAATCAGGCTGTAAGGAAGAAGGCGATAAGCACAGCGGTCTAGGAAGGGAAAAGAGTTAATAAAAGGCACATTAGGAAGATGGTAAAAAAAGATAAACTTACCACTTTGACTGCATTTTGGCGGTGGACTCTTACATTTCTCGCAGCCCCTTTTCTACTTCCTCTCACAATGTGTGCAGAGTTTCTTTTGAACGCATTGGCAGGAATCTCTCCAACGAACACGATCGTCGTAGATGATTCGTTTCTGCATGTAGTTACCACTGCAGTTTCTTTTTTGTTGGTAAGAATCACATCTTTTGCCCTTAATACATTCTTTACATTGTTGCCTCTTCCGGCATTCCTCGCAGCGTGGCTTGGGGCATTTAAGGTGAAATTCCTTCTCGCCCGGCCACAATTTTTGTTCCTCCAATACCCTTTGAATACCTTTGAGAATTCTATGGCAATTATCCATTACAGGGTCCACCTCGTTAAATATTTGCCGCACAACAACTTCGTCCCCATTGATCTCTAAGTAGAGGCTCTGCCCTTATCCATGTTTAATACTCCCAGCCGGTCTGAATTGGCGTGCTTTAGTCTACTCCCGCCGAGCATTTTTTTATCCCCGTTCAACTGATAGCCCGAGGCGAAGCTATGAGAGTAAGAACCTTGAGTCTGAGAGGAAATTTAAGAAAAAGGAGAGGATTGTCGGTGGGCAGATCAAGGCAATAAAAACTGCTGAGACACACCTCAAAAACCTCAAAAAAGGTGATACGAGTAATAACGAGGTTTACGAATAGTGCATACTATACTACTGATGAAAAACCGCAAATATGCAATTTTAGAAAGATTGATACACGTTGGCGTGGTGTTATAATTTACGATTGGAAAAAAAGGCGTGTTTATTAAATGTAAAGCCACAGTGATTTCTGCAGAATGGTCTCTAGCTACTAACTAGGGATTTGAAACCCACGCTTGGTGGTGGAATTGAGGTCAATGTGATTGAAAAGCCATATATTAATGTGAAAGCCTGACCGTAGCACCTACGCTAGATTCTAATAGCCTGTTAGGGATAGCACGTTGGGACTCACGCAATGGTGACCGATCGATATATCCTTTCTAGATGTCTATTAACTTCTCAGGTGCCGTCCTTATCCTGCCATTGCTAGCTGGGGCAATAGGTATTGGTTATGGAACACGGACCGAATGGTTACTGGTACACAGTACCTGGCTTGCGATATTGTAATGGCCAAACAGCCAGCGCAGCTCGTAGATCACCTATTTACTATAGCATACATCATCTCCATAAAGTATAGCAGTCTGGAAACTATATAGTACGGTAGTGCATGACTAAAGCTTTCCTTTAAGATGAGTGTCTTAAAAAGCTCTAGTTATTATTATTATTTATTCAAGTTTAGAGTCCCATGCAGCCTTCTTGGCTATGGCAGACTATACGACTCAATGAACTCTTAGTAGAGTTCTACATATCAGCGTTTTCGGTACATTTTCCTCGCTCCTTCCAATCGCCTTCAGTGCGCCCCGGATTAGCGTCCCAGGTAAGTACATGCAATAGTTACTTCACCTTCTCATACCCCTTGGTAGTCACTGCCCTACGCGACTCCTGATTTCCGTCTCACGATGTCGGGATCAACGAAATTAAAAGACACTGAGGTCATCCTCACAGGCCCTAGGAAGTATCAAGGCCTCTGTTCCCGAAGAGCTGTGGAAATATTTCGCCAACGTTCCTACCAAACCTAAGGAGCCCACATTGCAAACAGTCAGACCGGGTGTGGATTCTTTCACCCAATTAACCACGGCAGAACGAACCCAGTACTACAGCCTCCAGTCGACATTCTCGAGTTGAATCACGCGATATCATCACATGGTGTTAGAAGGTGCCAAACTTCGCAAGACAATTGTGAGCTCAATCAGCAAATCGAAGAGAAACCGGATTAGCACTGATGAACCTGTGAAGGAATGGCTGAGAATACTTCAGAACTTCGTTTCGGTGGCATGGGTCCTGATGGCTTCGAATCAGTACTGTCAGAGTCTAAACCATCCCGATCGGCATCAAGAAAACACTCCGGCACAGAGTCGACAAAGAAGGAAGAAAGAAGCTCAAGGAGAATGTGAGTGTAATTCGATGTTAAAGGTATTGGTCGTGGACTAATAACGTTGACTGTAGCATTGACATCATACAACCTTGCCTAGTTTCTAAAAGGCATCATTTAAGATCACCGCCCTGATAACAACGATTCCAGCTTCTCGATCGAAGATATTCACGATATTCTTGACCAAAGCCATGAAACCACTGTGGACGAACGCACCAATTACCTCGAGGACGGGAAGGCGGTAGCTGAGCGAACCGGGTTTTATTTGGGGAGAGGTCAAAAAGGAGATTTTTCTGGGTGGCCATGAGCGCAAAGATGTGGTCGAATACCGGCGGCATTTTCTTAATACTACTCATGGGTTACTTCCCTATATGGTCGAGTTCAATAAGGAGGGTACGATGGTGCTCGAATAATACCGAAATGGTTGTCGTGTTTGGGGACCAGACCGTCGACCAGTCATTTTGATTATTTATGATGAAAATATTTTCTCTGCAAATGACAGGTGGCGCCAGGCCTGGATGGCGAAAGAACGGCAGCTTCTTACGACCAAATGGGAAGGGAAAGGTATTATAGCTTTTGACTTCCTCTTACCTTGGGCACGGCTCAATCTCCTGTCTCTCGCCAAAAAACGACAGGATGAGCTAACTTCATCTGGTGTCCCTCTCGAGGCCGCGGTACTGTTCGAGTACGAAAAGAGGGCCATTGGGACAGAGGTTATTCTTATGCTTACGGAGATGTGATACCGTACAAAAAATATGATTCTGTGCAAAACATGTTGGTGCCCTAGGCACTAGGATTAGTCAGCTCGCTGTTAGCTAGAGGTTATCTTAGTTGCTCAGACCATAGGATTGGATCGTTGCCGATGCAAAGTCACATGGGACGTCTGAGTCTGAGGTAAAGGATAAAGAGGTAGCCTGGTTGGTGATCCAGGATCACCATCGACCGAACAAGCCTGTTTCTCATGCCTCCAAGTTCCATCAAAATATCTTTATACTCCCTAGGCACCGGAATTAGTCAGCTCGCTAGTTAGGTAGAGTAGATAGCCTTGGTTGGTGATCCAAAATCCCCACCGACCGAACAAGCTCACTCATGCTTTCGGTTCCATGCCCCGTACGCAAGCAGATGATCTGCCGGGCACTCTAACCACGTGGGGATTCTTCATGTTGAAGACTCTTCGATTACATTTGGCGGACAGGCCACGGTACAATCCAAGACGCCGATTTAAATCTCTTTGCTTGAGGACTAGGACTGTGTACTGTGACAGTGCCAATGCACTGGACATTGTTAAGAAATTTCTAAGTCGCTTATCTAACAACATGTTGGCCATGAGTGGCAAGTTGCCACACGTTAGAAGCATGTAGAAACTACTCGAAGAAGTTGTGATAAGCGCAAAAGAATATATAATGCTCATCTATACCAGACAATTTTTCGAAGTAGAGATCAAAAGATAATAGAAAGTAGATTTAATAAAGAGTTAATCTGGAGGGGTATGGAATCCTATAATAAAGACCCGCCCGTCAGGATACCCGAGAGCAAGATTACCATCTTTCATAGCTGAGCAAGTATATTCACGATAATTGAAAGGGAGCCACAGTACTTTTTCACCTCCGAACACTACCCATCCATTTGTTATGGATACTTGATGGGCTTATCTACAGTTTGGTGACAGTTAGAGGCCACCACTACCGACTGAACGGAATCATAATGGCCTATGAGGGTCTGCAGTTCGACACCGGTCTTGGCATTCCAGAGCTTGATAGTGTAATCGCCAGGGAGCCACCACATCCCTGTCTGGAGAGAAGGCCACCGACCCAATTAGAATGAGGGTCTGCAGTTCGACACCAGTCTCGACATTCCAGAGCTTGATAGTGTGATCGCTAGAGCCTGGAGCCACCACATCCCCGTCTGGAGAGAAGGCCACCGACTGAACCCAATCAGAATAGCCTGTAAGGGTCTGTAATTCAATAGCCTGTAAGGGTCTGTAATTCCAATGCCAGTCTTTACATTCCAGAGTTTGATAGTGTGATCGCCAGAGCCTGAGGCCACTACATCCCCGTCTGGAGAAGGCCACCGACTGAACCCAACCGGAATGGCCTGTAAAAGTCTGTAGCTCAGGACTCCATGATCCTTTTACTTATGGTAGTGCATGAATCCATCTTGATCGGTCTTCCTCAAATGTCTTTCTAACAACGCTGTCCATAGGCGAAAATACCAGCCCAGTACAGTAAAGCTGTAATGGAGCAAGGTTGACGATCTGAATATATCTGTCAATAAACTGGCTAGCATCATATAAAAACTCTGCAAACTCGGAACTAATATTGGTCTTATTATTATTGTTAGTAGTTAATTATGAGATTGTCTCCAGACTTACCTTTATCCCACTTATAGTAGTATATCTATCATTGCCACAGCCTCCGATATAACCCCGATTAGACTCATTATCTCGAACCAATAAAGGAAATATTTCTTTAAAAATGAGAAAATCCATTTCAGTGATATGCGTTCTACCCTGCTGCATATGACGCACCCAGAAACGGCAGGAGTACTGCAGATATGCTGAGAGGTGTTGGTTGATGACTTGGTCATTTACATCAATGCGTTGTGTTCCATAGCTTGATAGGTGGCAGATATTTTGTTTGAGGCTGGTTTTCATAACGCGAAGGCAATATACTGGGCCACATTCCCATCCGTCCCTTCCTCATCCACGTGGAAAGCACTTTCTGTGTGGAGGTAATCTCGAAATGATAAGTGTAAAATGCGGACTGGAGGATCTGTGTCATCCGGAATACTAAGAACTGAGTGTAATGCATCCAATAGTTCAATGATATCTTGTCTTGACCTTCTAAGAAGTCGTGTAAGAGAGCTAACCGAGAGTGGATGTAAAAGAAGGATGATGACCCCAACTACGTCCCGGAACTCTTTTAAAAGCTCCTTTGATTCATCCTCATCATCGCAATCTAGAAGCTGATTCAAGACTGGGAGATACATGTTATCCATCTGGGATGCGGATATGACCGTATGAAAGTCAAGAAATCTTTTAAGGCGCTTTCTGGATGTGTTCCTTCTTCGATAAAGCGGCATATGGTGGCTGCGAAAATAAAGAGTAGAACAGCCATCATGACTAAGGTTTTTATAGCCTCAGTTCCAGGCCAGTCCTGGGAAAATTTCCGGTTCTTTTTAATTGTAGAAAATCGGTCATTCAGGAAGAGACATATCATGCTCTATTACTGGATTGGGAAGCCAGTGAAGGGCCAGGTCCTGATGATTATCATTTTACTCGAAGCCATGACGGGGTTGTCAGAAAGACTTTTATAGGGACAGAGGTGGACTTCCGGAGCCGTGGAAAAAGCTGAAGTATATCCTTTAAGTTGTTTTTCTCTTCGCACTCATCTAACGCATCAATCACAATAACCATTGTTGTAGGCTGCTTCAATTCTGGATTCAGTAGTGGCTGGAGAAGGAGTTTATCAAATTGCACCTGAAGAGATTTCTCCGAAATATCCGGGTCTTTCTCAATCGCTTTTGATACACCAGGTGCCAGCTGTGGGTTACCGGTGATTAATTGCCGTACAATAGTTGATACGAGCCTTTTTGCATTACCACGGTCGGCTTCACCCTTTTTAAAGAAGAAACTGGCTCCTAGTTGCCCCCTCTCCTCGAAAGACTGTGCAACCGTTTGGGCGATAGTAGTCTTTCCTGTTCCCGCCATGCGATTTAACCAAAACATACATTTGCTATTTGGCGATTCAGCCCACCTTGAAACTTGGCAGCGGAGCTCAGTTCTAGTCTCAGGAAGACATACATCTTCAGGCCGATTCGAGAATGAGTTGTAAAACGCTCCTTCCGCAATAGGTAAATTGAACTTTTGAATAAAAGTATGAAAAGATGCCGAGAGGCACTCAGCTTGTTCTCGGTGATGTAAGTGTCCATCTAACTGGACCCATCGATGCAAATAGTGCCCCTCCTCCTTGACAGAGCATTGCAACTTCATGAGCCGTTTGTCGGTAATTGCAGTGACACTATCCAGTATCCACCTTCCTATGCTAGGGTCTTGACCAGTCAACACCTCTGCTGCATATTGAAGGACTGTTTTATAGACGCGGATAATGGCATGGCCTATCTTGACTCTTCTTGTGGAATCGTTGCGGTAAAAATTATTTTCAACATAGGCACATCGAGTAAGAACATCCACTAAATATTCTGAAGTCAAACAAGGCATCGCTCAAGTCAAAGCGGTTTTTGGTCATCTACATTGAAGATTACACGTTAGTTTCGTTCTCTTACAGATTACGTTTGGGATGACTTACAGCCAATCCAAGTGAGACAGCTGCCCAAGCACTTGCGGCATGTTGAGTTGGGTCAAAGCCAACCGCTGCGCTAATGATAATTGAAGGACAGTGCGGCATTGATTATTTTCTGTGAAAGTTTTCGCAGGTCGATATCTGACCTCCGAATTTTTAATCCTCCATGTTAGTATTTCTCATACCGCTCTTTCGTTATCTCGATTGCCTCGCTTATTATAAGTCTCGTTCGTGAGAGGTTCTCATCGCTATCATTGGTTGGAGCAGAAATGTATACTTTTGATAGGATACCCTGCTCTTTTTGATCTAGCTGCTCAAAGGCAGATTGCCACAAATCTCTAGGGAGAGAAGAGTTTTTCAACTGGGCTTCAGTCGGGCTAGGCTCGTTGGCTCGCGGTGCTGAAGCAATAGACATGTTAGTCAGCTCGAGTTACAGCCCCATTAGGCTGGGATTCGGCACGCTGAGGCTGCTTAGGTCCATGAAAGAAGCGGTTTTTCAACACCTTCACACACTTGCGCATTTTGAAAATATTTCACAGTAAATGATCTGTAAATACTTGGCCAAATTTTCTTAGGATACAAGTTCTAGGGCAAGTGAGGGATATTGTACAATTTTGGCATATAGTTGCAGCCAGACTTGGATTTATTAGTATTACTAGTAGTATGGGTAGGAACTAGCATGGCAGCATGGCAGCAAATCTAAGTCGCACAGATGCTATTAGACCAAATACCTTTTATGATTGCTCTGCTAGGGTATTTCGGCACTTATCATAATCCTCTGAAACATATTGTCCCGCAGTATTGAAGCGTTAGTCAATTGCTGGGTAGTAGTACATATACTGTACAGTGGTGCCGAGCGGTGAGTGACTGGCCGACAGGATCTTGAAATTTGGATGTCGGCAATATGTAGAGCAAATCAACTAGATTTAGCAGGTGATCTAAATCTTACTATTGTTTTGGGCCTGGTCACGAGGAAGGCACCCCGTGACCATTGTATAAAAGTAGCCAGATCTGTTAGTAAGTTGTACATACTTGATGGTATATACAGGTTGCTCTAACACGGTTGGATATTATTACAGTATCGGCATTCTTTATCTGAATCACTATCTACATCATCACTCTCAGATATGGCGGCATCTAGAGAATCAAGGATGCCTTTAATTCCTTGGTCAGGAAGTATAAACCCTTGCAAAAGCCAGTTCGCTAGGGATTCCACCATTTCAGTGTTCTTGGCCTCGAGTTTAGTGCCCTCCTCCCACGCTAGAGTGTCCTCTCCGGTGCATCGGACGTCGGCGGGATGGATAACACATCCAATTCCATTCTGGATAGCCGGGAAAACTGGTCGCAATGTTCTTCGAGACACCACCCCCCAGAGGTGTTATGTTACATGCTCCGAGTTTGGCTCTTGCCGCGCCGATGAACACCTGAAATTCATCGTCTCGCTCCTCCTCTAACACACCATGAACCTCAGCCCATATACTAAAAAAGGCGGAAAGTGCTTGGCGCTTTTTCCTTTTTTTCTTGGAGCTGTCATTTGTTAATGGCGGCATGACTCATTAGACTTTGAAACCGGTAAACTCCTATACTTTCCTTCCCAGAAAGACCGTGCACGTTCAATGGCTTCATCTATGTCTCCAGTTTTCCAGTTTTGTCTCATGCACTGTCTCCTCTTTGAAGGATCTAGTAACAGCGCAGCGGAATAGGCTGGGACTGCTTCTGATAGGCGGTAGTACTTGTTTAGTACAAAAATAGCCATATCTACTGCGTTACACATACGTACATCATTGCTTTTGGCCTACTTTTCTAGTTAGCTAAATCTCAGAATGACTAGCTGATTGTAACTTACTCTAGTTCTTTGGCAATGAATTAATAATATGTCCAATACCTCCATCGCATCAGAAAGACTGGAAACAGCCTGCTCCGCATCTAACGTGGCTTCCTTGAAAACGAGGAAGAAGTCATACGTTTTTTGCAGTAGATCCCAGTCATCCTTCTCCAAACTATTCTCACCGAAAACATTATTTTCCATCAACCAATCAACAATAGCCGCGCGCTTGTCACAGCTAAACCAGCGGGTTGCATTATCAATACCCGGAACTATGCCGATTGCATGCATCCAGCTTTGATAGAGGATATTTGAATTCTTGGGTAAAACTGCAATATTATGCAGCTTTTTCAAAGGAGCAATACTACCCCAGCCGCTATTAGTGCTATCTTTAGCGCTAGCCTTAGACTTTTGTCTGCTTTTTCCCTTCGCCTTCATAGCCTTGCCACTTCCCGAGCACTTACTGCTGTGTAGAGGAGCCGGGATAGTAGCGGTGAGCCCTGCGGTATGCCGGTTTGTGTGGTAATGACACCGCTCGCGTAGCCGCTGAAGGCGAGCTGTGTCCTACGACCAGTAAGGAACCCGTGGACGAAGCTGACAACCCACTCAGGAAGCCGCTTCCTCCGCAGAATCCATAAGAGGCGATCACGGGAGACCTTGTCGAAGGCCCCCGTATGCACTACGCCTGTCAAAAGGGACAAGGTAGACCGGGTCGACCGGTTGCTTCGTGCCCCCATCTGCGTGTTAGGCGCCAACGCGTATTCTTCCACCACGGCTGAGAGCTTGTCAGCCACCAGCTTTTCCCGGACCTTGCCGAGCATGTTTTCCAGTGCAATTGGGCGGTAGCTCCCAGGTAGGGAGTAGTCAGGCTTGTCCTCCTTCCGTAGCATTACAGTCACCGTTCACCGGAACTCCTTTGGGTGGTATCCGATTTTAAAGCATTTCAAAGCATGCTTGGGCAATGTCCGACAGGTCAGCATCCACTAGTGGGGGGAAGAACCTTTCCGCTCCTTCTCTTTGCTATCCTCTTCGTACCGGCTGCGGCTGTCCCGCCTAAGCGGTGGAATATAAGGGAGCTCCCGCGGCTTGCCGGCTTTCTCCCTTCCCCCACCGCGCAACCTGCCAGAGCAGGCAGTAAACCATGCTTGTCGGGCATGCCGGCTAGGCCTAGTTAATTGGCAGTGCTCCCAGAGAGCCTCAAGAATGGTCGTTTGCACTTGCCTAACCGCGTCATCTATGATCTCTCCTCTGAGCCACGCAGTACTCTCCCTTGCTTCTGAGCATAACTTCTTCTTCCCTCTAAGTTTGAGCCGGACAGCCTGCCGAAACTTCGAGACATCCATTTTCGTTAGCGCCCACCGGGCCTTTGGCACTTCCCTGGAGAACCCGGTCTCTACCCTAAGTAGGATGGGGATGTGGTCTACCGTTTGGGCCCATTCCTCATATGGCTGGCATTCTACTATTCGTTGGGCCAATCCCATGCTCACAAACATGAGATCTATCGTAGATGCTCTCCCGCCTCTCTTCCATGTTATAGACCCTTGTGGCAGGGCTAACGCGAGCCCCTGCCTCTCCGTCTCCGCGAGCAGCTCCTCCGCCAGGTCATCAGCAGCGCAGTGGAGGCCGCCCCATTGCGGATGGTGTAAGTTAAAATCCCCTACTAGTACGATTCCTCTGCCCTTCTCGATACTGTCCTGGGCAGCCTCCTTTACCTCTGGCAGTCGTGATGATGTGTGACTTCGTGGAGTAGTAGGCTTCGGGTTGTACACGTTAATAAGGTCGATTTGGCCACGTTCCGACTGCAGAGTTAACACAATTACGTCCGCCCTATCCGCTTAGCACCCCCATGACCCTGTACTTAGAGCCTTGCTAACCATGAAGCACACTCTTGTCGACACATCTGGACAGTAGGCCAAGTAATAGCCCGGTGGGCAGTACGTTGACCTAGACCTTGTGTTGTAGTATGGCTCCTGGATAGCGATAATATGGTGGGTATCTGGGTCCAATCGGTCGAAGAACGGCCTCGCGGACTTGTGGTTCCCCACGTTTATAAGCTATGTCATTGTGGTGAATTATGTTGTTCTCGTCGGGTTCCTGAAGCCCAATTTGGAGCTGGCTATCTTCGGAATCTACGGATACCCTTTCGATGTCACCGACAAGAAAGGACGGCGCATTTGACTCGGTCTCTGAAGGCGAGGTGGTCGGTATTTGAAGCTCTAAAATGTAGTAAATGTGCGAGCGCGAAATTAATACATAATAAATAAATACCTTGAGAATTTGCCTTCCTGGCCCTGGTGGGAATAATTGTAATTGCTTGATAGGTGTACGAATTAAGCCAAGTCGTTATGCTAACTCAAGTTAAATAATAGCCTCATCAGGATGAAAGCTAAGGATAAGACACTAGAATAGTAGAGATTAAATGTTGTTGCCCTGGAAAGCCTGCCCTTTTCTCTAGAGAAACCAACTGTGAGGATGCCGCTTCATCCGTAACCTCGGTAACCAAGAGCTGACCCAGACAAAGACTGGGGAGACGTGACCACAGCCAAGCGCAAGAGGGGAAGAGAGCCAAAGCCTCTCTACAAAAGGGGTGGGAAAAGAAATGGAGGGTCAATCTTCATAGCCCGGCCAGAGGCTTTCCTCAACCCAAGCAAAGAGATCCCGAAATTGCATGAGAGGCTCCAAGCCGACTTCCTACATAAGGCGGGAGTGCTAGAGGTAGCGAGCGGCGCGCCCTTGTAATTACGAGAGGGAAACCCCCAAGGCAAATCCCAATTCACCGCCTAAAGTATCAAACAGCAAGCTGGACTTCCGGCAACTGTTGACAGAGCAGGCTTGGCTGGGGTTAAAAAGTTTGCGAGGTGGTTGGCGGTTGAGGAGGAATATCTCAGGACACTTTCGGCTCGCGGAAGAGCTGATTGATCAAGCGGCAGGGCTAAGCGTCGGCTTAGCTGGATGGTAGGCCTAAGCGAGATACATTAAGGGTATATTAATAGAGTACATAGTAGAAAAGGCCGAACGGAGCAACAGGCTAAGAACAGGAATAATGCCCGGGTCCGAACCCCGTAGGTGGTGAATCATCTGGGACGACCCTTGTCATCTTCCCTATGACACCAAGCCCTGAAACCATCTTCTCCTATATTCGCTTCTGGGTGTCCCGTTCAACGTCATCGGTAGAAGGTAACTTTGGGGCTGAAAGATGTAAGGAGGATAGTATCACTCGACATCGTTCTGAGCCCAGGCCGTTACTACCCTCCTCCCATTTTTCAGCCCCACAGTTGCCTTCTACCGGTGACATTGATTTTTTCAAGTCGGGGCATTTTAATACCGACCTTGCCTAACCCCCTGCAACTCATGTTGCTGAATTGCTGGAGACAAAGGACAATGGGGCTACCACCAATCGTGGTTTCAAAAGACCGGACAATAACGTTCCACAGCTTTGAGCAGCAAAGGTTAAAGAGTTCCTCCTCATTCTGTCACTTCATACTTCGTGTCACTCACTCTTTCAGATGACGCCTCGAGAAGACGTAAGCAGGTGTCACCGTCCCGAAGCTGGCGTCTTACAGAAGAAAATTTCTCCCCAAAATAAGAAGGGCCTCAGCCTGGAGACCTTCTAGCTATAGCATAGAATCTGCTACCTTCCCTCCCATGCAGCCAGGACCATGATAAACTTGGGCCGAAGTCGCACGCCGCAAGGACATTCCGAGAGAAACCTTTCCAGGTATGTTATGAAATTAGGCTAAGGGGACAAGATACCGATGATCAATTCAGGCAGGATGAACCTGAAAGTGAATTATGCCGTCCATCGCCTTCCCGTATGGTAAAATGTATGCGTGGAACGGTGGAAGTTGCTGAGGTTTGATACGTAGTAGTGGATAATAGCTGTAGCAGCAAAGATCACTACGAAAACCGTCGCATATTTATTGCGGCAGATATAAAGCTGTTTAATTTTATCCTTGCGGAGTCGAGGAGAGGAGATCATGATGATGGGGATATTTAGTAGCACAAGTAATAACATACCTATCTTGGGCTCAGCTGTGAACCACTGTGAATCATGAATAACGGATAGGCAAGACTCCGAGTCTTTCTGAACCTTCTCTTATCCTTGGGCTCGAACTTCGTAGTCGTTTCGTGTCCTGTAGAATCTTCTAAGACCGAGGGCTCAGAAGTTTGCCTTATCGCTTCTGTCATCTTCATGACACCAAGAGACCATTTTTTGCTTCAGTGCGGGACTGACTCACAAGCTCGTTTATTTATTTCCGTGCTAACACTTCCTAGGCATCCAGCTTAACATAGGTGACGGCGGGGTTGAAACATGCGAGAAGGATAGTTGGCTTGGGTCTGGGCCTGGAATCTTCACTGTCGACATCATAATCCTTAACATTCGAAAAGGGTATACTATGCCTTTTGGTAGCCACAGACTCTCCGATGATAATAAGACGCCTGTCAAATGGCGAGAGCCTAGTGGTGCTCCATTTTATTTTGTCAGGATGCGTCTTGTCCAAACCTCAGGACCGGCTGTAACTAGGTTGCGAGCCTCATCCTACCCAAATATAGAGAAAATTCGCAGAGAAATTTGATCGCTTCGTAATCATTTTTAAGGTGCAACGTCCTCCCGGCTTCGAGTTAGATCTCAAGGCGGGGGCACACGACTTTGCTGATTTTGACGGTATAATGGGCATGTTTAATAATAACTCTCTATAGTATTTTCAGGAAAAGGAATTTACTAATTTCGGTATCAGTAACAAGCCAACAATGATGAGACCCTGAATGACTGCGAATTTGTAAAGCTTTATTTATTCTATCACAAAGTTGGACTCGAAAAGTTGCAATCACCTTTGTGGGTCATGTGATCCAAATTTGGCGATAAGTTAAGATTTTATACTAAACCAAACAAGGTTCAAAAAAAAAAAAGTCTTCGATGAGAAACGAGTTGCCACTCTAGAGTGAGCGGTTGTCATTTAAATGTTAAATGAAGTGTGAAGGCCTCACTCGCAGACCAAACGGGGCTTAACCTTCATGGACCCAGAATGATCAATTGGCCGGATTATTGTACATATTACTAGTCCCATATATATCATCATCAAGTTTAATTTTCAGCTTACCTCTAGATCTACTAGGGAACATATAGTTAGTATAGAATCAGGGAATATTCTGTTTCTAAAATGCGTAAAAGATGAATTTGAAAAAAAAAATAGGTAGTTGTCATAATGAATAACGCACATGAATAGATTGAAATATAGTTGTTGCATATTGTTAAGATCATATGAGCTCTAAAATACAGAAGTCTCGAGTTAATGGTCTCCTGTGATGACTATTCTAAATGCCCAGCCACTTTATTATGTGACAGTGGTGCTACCAATCATCTCCGGATCAACAAATATTCATCCCCCCGAGTTCCATCACACGAAAGCAGGCCAGGCCTCCTGTGGTTTATGTTCATTCAAAACGCAGTGCTATCGAATATCTCTGCTGGTCTGGGTGAAGCTGTCGGCCTAGTTCCAGGTCCTTCATGGTATGTAGGTGGTGATGCGCAGGCATGAACAGGTCGTTTAGGAGGCCTATTCTAAGGAAATGTCTCGTGAGCACTGCGTGAGGAGTTTGGGATTACTTATTGGTGAAGATTGGTCACTATTCATGGAAGTTAGAGCTGGAAGTCACCCTTCTACCGGGATTCAATTGGACAACTACTAACAGCTTTTGCAGACGGGTCATACAAACTCTGTAAGGTTTAGCTGAATGCTCTCAATAGAGGCAGGCCATTTTGAAACTCACAGCGCGCGATTTGTCAATCATTAGCAATTCTGATTCTGTAAAGCAGATGACTATTATGTATAGGGAGGAGCTGGATAGCTCTAGAGAAGATAGCTCATTTCAATGCTTAAGAAAGGGCTCAGAATACATACGACCGGGGAAGCGGATTGGCGAGTGCATCGGATACGCGGTGCTATGACCAGCGGAGACACGGAACGACTGTTGCGTCATACATGTACAACCTCACATAGGTTAAGCTAGCAACAAGGTAACAGCGCTGAAGGAAAGTGATCGTGAGAGATGGAGACCGGTAACACAGCGGCGGAAATGCTCACCAGCTCCTTCCGCCCAGGGTCGAATTTTGAGATATCTACTTCTTAAATTGACTATAGTCGACTTGAATGCTATATCCATCCTTGAAGGAAAAGATGCTACAAGGATACTATACTATACCATATGCTGGCTCTTGTCAACAAGTAATGAGGCATATGTAGTACTAAACTCGTCGAGTTATCTGGGAAAGGAGTGAGGTGAAGGAAAGCCACTTACAAGGGTTTCCTAGGTCTTCTCGTTAGAGGTCTTGGCTCGAGTCTATAGTGAGCATATTGTGATCGGAGATTTGACAGGATTGAAGTTAAGTTTGATCATGATGTTGAAGAGGGTTTGTGACAAACCAAGTTGGATTGTGGAAAGTTCTTCATGCGCTCGACGAGCTGCCTTAGTTATGCCTTCGAATAAGAAGAGGAATAGCCCAATAACGATGTGTTAGATGTGCTGGTCTTTTAAAGTAATAAAAAATTCTTGATTGATCCTTAGAGAAGAAGGATCCATGTCACAAGATTGAAGGTGATCTTTCGCCATTGACACTGGAGATTTCACTTACAAGCCACCGGCGATTGAATCCCCATTCTTTATTGCTTAGTCTACTGTTTTTTTTTTCCCTTTCTGCGATGGACTGCCACGTCCAATAATGTTTTTTATAATGGTAGGACAGCTACCCCAGAGCCATCGAGAAAGTGATTCAGCGTCAAAAGACACCCTCTTCGGATATTTTCGCCAGCATGGGAGACCCGTCAACCACACATCGCACAGATCGGAACTTCTGGCAGTTTCCGCTTGCGTGGACAGGCGAGAGGCAGAGTAGCTGTTCTACACTGCGAGTATCACCCTGTCAAGCGGTGACAGTGGCTCCTTAATCACCTCGGCGATAGGCGATCTCGATAATCCTAGCTGGCTAGTCAGTGGAATGAATGGCACGAGATTCGAAAGGCCTATCAGCGGAGACTCTATTTGGTGAACTTCAGCCTACCGTTGACATTGAAGCCATTGATTACGGGCTTATCATTCCCGGCACTGTTCTGACACCAATTGATATGATAGCACAGCTTCTTAAGCAATCAACGTGCTCATGAGCAGAGGATAGTTCAAGGTTGGATGGAATCCGAGATGGTAATAAACAATTGTTGTCACCCAATCTATGACAATATCAACATTGAGGACACACAAGCCTCATACTAGGTACGGTGATGACAACTGCTCGATACAGCTACTCGACGCCCAGAATTCCCTACCCCTGAACCGATTCGAATTTGCGAACGATTCGACAAAAGGAACGCAATTTCCCTCTCCTCCTGGCCTCTCTCCCATCGGCTATCTCCTTTTTGTTCTTCCCGACTCGGAGTCTCATGGTGAACATGTAGAGTAGAGAATAAACACAACGCCACCCATTAGCCGGGGGTGTGCGAGAAACGACGCCAGGCAGTTCTGGCCCATGGGTTCTGCGGTGATTGCCAGCCAAGTGGCGATTCGGAGGGAGCTCTTAACGAGAACTCTAACTTTACAAGAGCTCCCAAGCGAGGGGTTCTTGAGGATCAAAATGGTTGACAAGCGGATCATTACCGATTTAAGAAGCGGATAGTAACTTGCTCCTTCTGGCCATGGGACCGAGAGCGCGCTGGCTGGATCAAGAGGGGGCTGTAGGGCCCGATTGGCTACCGGAGCCGACTCACTTCACTACCTAGGTAGCAACTTTCACTAGACGAAGCCATTCGACCAACTCGGCCATCTATTGGTCAAAGGAAGGCCAAGTGAATTTAGGGTTGTTCCGTAGTAATAACATTAGAGTTTCGACGAAGGACAAGCGGCGTTCTGGCGTTTTCCCTGTCCGAGTCGATGACAACGGTCAGTCTAGAGATCCGGTGGCCCTTGCTTATGCCATAATTCATACCCGGCTTCACATAAATTAAATCAAGATCCAATCATACCATGTTAGGTAGTTAGTGTCTCTGCTTGGGATTTCCAGAGCCACGGTTGTCCCCCCTGGATGGCAGTGCTATTATGTCTGGGCTGGGGACGCGGAAAAGAAAGCAAGCAAGTTTCTCTATCCCCGTCGTTCCTGGCCGATGAAATTGACAGGACAAATTGGGGGATGCTTCCCCGCATAACTTCCCTAGCCTACTATAATCAATACCTGTGTCGGGGGTTGAGGATCCTGCAGATCATCGATCCCCGGGAACTGGGACCTGGTTGCCAATAAATCACCGAATCTAGAATCCGACGTGCACTGCGGACAGCAAGACTAGAATCTGATATGATATGATAGATTCCAGCCATGGCCTCTGCCCGCTGAGAGAGACATTGATACTCTAGTTGCTGGCAACAAGTCAGCACGGACAGACGGCTTTTTAACTCCTGACCAATGGCTAGCCGGATTGAACTTTCAATCCTTCACATTAAACCTAATACTTGGTCCATAAACTATCTAGAGAGGTATTGAAACTACCTGATTATGATATCTATGTTGTCAACTTTCTTGTATTTGTACCTTCCCGATCTTTGGATTTGGCAAGAAACCTGAAAGTGTGCTACATGTATATTACGCAAATCCTGTACATGCCTGTGATTCCTTTTATCTTCATGCCCATAACTACGTAATGTACTGCTAATATATATTATATCGCAAGAACTTACAATTCAAAATGCCTACCTAAATAGCAGGTGGGTAGGTAATTAATCACTCATTATGGATGATACGATACATCCCATAGTATCTAGTGAAGTCTATAGCTACACCTGATGGCCACCTTAGCATATAACTTCCGACAAACTGACTCTAGAGATGATGTACATGTACATGTATAGTAACGTAGTGACTGGATTTGAAAGGAATTTACCTTGCCCATGCACCTGATTGTTGTATGTATTTTCCCCGTCGCTTCGCCTTGACTAGAACTACTACTAATATTCTAATTTAAAAGCCGCGTCCCCCAAATTGAAGGACCCTCTCAGCCACTCGACTAAAGATCATCACTCACTGGATTTTTTAAGTATCAAGATAAATAGTATGAAAGTATGGCGTGGGCATGATGCCATCAACTACGAACAATTTAGTAGCTATATATCATATGATCGCTTAACACTAACGATGATATACTACTTACTGCCTATGGCCATCAGCCCGTCATTCATAGCATAGACTATTATCGTATGATACATAGGACTAAATCCCCTTGATCGATCACCGGCGGCGCCTACTAGACGCGTATAACCCCAACTACTAACTTATGATTACCATCAACTACTACTGAACTGGCTAGAGAAGAACGGTGGAAGTTGAGGAGTGTCAGGAAATGATAAACCGCCGTCAGTTCTTTCTCCTACTATCACATGAATCTCATGGAACTTTATATTGGAGTACTAAATGCCATGTTGGCGTTATATTCGCTAGTTACTAGTTAAAATTCAGTTAGATGTACTCATTCATTAAGTAGAGAATAGTGTATTTTCATGCCATCCGCAGGCCTATCATATACTTGATCGACTTCCGGCTTCGATAGGCCTTGCCTTTTTGTGTGTGAAGGAGAAAATATAGCCAGCATGCATCCGGTCAATCAAGCCTTGTGATGTATGTACCTGAGGCCAAAAAAAAAAACCGGTAACGGAATGGCCTGATATATATGATACTTTACTTGAACTGGTATACACTTGGTTCGGATACCTGACCGGCTGGCCTGACAGCGGCAAGCTAGGGCTGACTGAAGATCTAAATCATCACGTCCGAGTGCTTGAACAAGCAAGTTGACTGTTTGCCATGAGAACTAGCCTTCGGAGTCAGGGGGGGAACAGGAGTCAAGAAACGGGGGAGGGTCAGAAGAAAGCTATCATTTCTTAATTTGATGACTCTCGAGTCAAATTCATGCCGGTCGCCTTGCAGCCCTAAATTAATTCGCGACGAAGAATCGAATTGTCTATTATCCCCAAGTTAACTAAATAGTAACATATGACCGACCTACCTCCACCTAGGACCAAATTCCCTAACTATTAGTGATGGTAGACATACTACTATACTATAGTATGATTTGATCGGTCAGTTGTATTCATGATTTTTTTTTTTTTTTTACCTATTTTAGTCAGATCCGAATATGATAGGAGGGGAAGGATAAATTACTATGATATTTGATCTATATACATGTCTACAAGTTTATATTCTATGATGGCTGCAGACTTTGGACTTCGAGTGCTTGCACTTTTTAGCTTCGGATTTCCAGGACCAAGGAGTCGGTCTTAGCGGCAGAACTACCCATAGCTAACTGAGGGAATGAGTTAGTGCTTATGTCGCTGCCCTCCATGTTTGTTTCTCGTGAGGGCTGCCAGAAGAAGATTCAATCTTAAGCTTTGGTTTTCCTGTTTTTTTTTGTTTTTATCACGCCCAGACCGTCATCGGCACCATCCATCAATCTCCTTCCATGCAGAGGATCAGGGAAAGGCGTCGACAGTTGAGTAACTATCGGAATGCCTCCTCCTCCTCCTATGAGCCTTTTTACAAGCCTAGTCATTATTCTTTTCTTTGCCTAACGATATCACTACTATTTAT
Source organism: Pseudotulostoma volvatum (assembly GCA_019804575.2). Taxonomy (NCBI): domain Eukaryota; kingdom Fungi; phylum Ascomycota; class Eurotiomycetes; order Eurotiales; family Elaphomycetaceae; genus Pseudotulostoma; species Pseudotulostoma volvatum. The sequence goes on from JAHQZX020005478.1 coordinate 26,387, forward strand.
TGTCATATGATGATGATGACCATCCTCCGATCTGATAGCGATCTGCGTTCGGGTCCCTGTCTAACGGCTATATACTACTAGGAAGGAAGTAGTAATAAGTATGCGACCGCTCCATGGTCCTTCATTTTTGGCATGATATACAACATATACACCGATTATGTCTATGCGCGTCGAATGTGGATCAAAGGTAAGGTGTCAGTCAAGTCAACAGACATTTCGAAGGCAGGGCAAGTTCCACAATAGCCCACTTTCCATGCGGGAGTGTCCCTGGGATTCCCCAGAACTTTGACCATGAGACCAAGATTAACCATCCTATGTTAGCAGGAGGAAACTGGAGTCTGGAACCTTTTGGATCTTCGAGCTTTCTGTTATACTAGTAGCAATTCTCTACACCACCACTCACTTACGAGGGTACTAGTACTAGATAATCCATTCTAGGACGTAAGCCCTAGGTTTCAGGCTTCTACAATGGTCACTACATATGACACTATCATCGTGGTGACAGTACCTAGAGGTATATGATAGTTCATGTATGTACTGTATATGCTATATCGAAGAGATTCGACAGCAATAACCAACCTTTCTTGACGGTTATTCTATGACAAATGCCGAGATTTGGTTTTTCTTTTTCTTTTTTTTTTTTTTTTTTCTTCCCTTTCCCCTTTTTGTATGATAGCGGCCTCATTATTCATAGTCAATATGGATGGATGGATGAATGGATGGATGTATGTATGTATGTATGTATGTATGTATGTATGTATGTATGACTATATATGATATCTCCGGCAGCTGCGTGGCTTCACGCCAAAATGCATGCCACAATCCTGATAGATCATTCATTCCTTCCCTCCAGTGATGCCCCCGTCAATCCTCGCAAAGCAAAGGGACGCTAGTGCTGCCGGTCGGATCGATAGAACCCTCTCCAAGTGCCGGCCGTTCAATCAGATCGGGCTGCGACTCAGAAACTAGAAACTCCCTTTGTTACCAGTCGAATTATTATTAATAGCATCTTCAATTAGAGAGAGAGAGGAGACTACTACTAGTAGTAGAGTAGTAGTTCTATCGTAAGTCGTAAGTCATGATACTCTCATCGGTTAGGGTTAGGTAGTAGGTCTTAGGTCTTCCACCGCAGTCGGAGTCGGGGATTTAGTAGTAGTTTGAAACGATGATTGATTAGTTCCGAGGTCCAAGCGTATTGATTGATTTTTTAATATTCTATTCTTTTCTTACGGGGGTTGGTTGATATTAGAGGAGAGGATCAACAAATCAGAAATCAGCCGTTCCCCGGTAACCCGGGAACTTGATTGTTCAGGTCAGGAATTTCTGAGCTGATTGATGAAGATGAAGGAAGCATGATCAAATCAGGGTGTCTCACAACAGATCATCCCTGATCCGACGTTCGATGCTATCGATGCTCTGCTCGTGATCATTTTCTTGATGGATTGACTCATTTCTGAGGGAGGTAGGAGGTAGATGATTCATCTTATCCATCGGGTCGGATCTGATTCGTGCCTCCCTCCCTACCTCCATTCTTCCGATGATCGAGAGTGAGGGCTGAGGGGACTCTTGGCTCGGACGAACCGTCCATCATCGGGAGGATTCTCGATTTCCCCAAGACGGTTTGGCCGGTTGGTGATGACGACGGGATCCGTGGCTCCTTACGTGAAACTCTATCCCCTCTTCGTTCTTTCGTTCTTTCGTTCTTTCGTCTTTCGTCGTCTTCTTCTTCTTCTTCTTCTTCCTCTTCTTCTCCGCATCGTCAGCTGTAGGATTGTAACTCTGTTGTTGCTCTGTTGATTCTTTGATTCTATGACAAGGATCCGATCCCATCTTTCTGACCTGGTGAGCATTCGAGGAGGAAGGACCGCAAATGGGGTACAGAGAGTCCGGACAACAAAATTGTCGAACCGTCAGAGCTTTTTTTTTGCTCTTGTGAAGAAATACAAAACCCACCACCATAGTAACTTTCCACAACAAAAAAAAGGATCACGGATCAAAGAGAAAAGATAGAGATTAAAAAAAAAGAGGCGTTCCGGCCAAGGTTTGATGGCTGCCATCGTCGAAGGTTTACTTAGAAGCCGGTAAATGCCGTCCTTGTCTATCGTATGAATTTCTTATATTACTATTATGATTATGATTATGATTATTATTATCATAATTATTATTGTTTCTCGGCTGCTGCTACTGCTTTGCGCTGAGCTTGAGCTTCCACCTTTTCCTCTTTCTCCCTAACCCTAACCGAATTCCTTGAACGAAATAACTCTGGTCGAGCGGAGCGGATCTGGGATACATCCACTCCTTCAAGCCCCAGACCGTTGTGATTTCTTCCCCTCCCCCCCCCTTTTCCGGATCATGTAATGTATGAAAGGCGTATATATATATATATATATTGACTGATTCCCAGCTGCTCCTGCATAGTTCCGGATGTGAATCCTCAGCAATTGCAGAAAAGGAAACTGAGGAGAATGTAAAAAGGGGCGGAGGAGAGAAGCCGAAAATATATGACATAAGAAAGAAAGAAAGCAGTTCGATTTCCACAGTTACCCTGATTATATATATATATATATTCCCGGTTTCTTTTCTTTCGGTTTCGGGGGTGAGGAGGAATTCCTCTCCAATCAAAGACACGACCATGTCGTCGTCAGAGATCGAATCTCGCGGTCCAGCCATCGTGACCGTGGCCATCATATCCCCGATTGTCACCAGCATCTTCGTCTTCCTCCGCCTGTATGTCCGCGCCTTCATGGTGCGTTATCTGGGTTGGGACGACTATGTGGTTGTCGCCACCCTCCTTGCCTCGATCGCTTATAGCGTGGTCATCAGCATAGCGACCTACAACGGGATGGGTATGCACATCTATGACCTCGAAAAGGACCCCGCCCTGTATCAAGCTTCCCTGGAATGGATCGTCATCGTATCAGAGGTCTACCTGCTCGGCCTGCTCGGCTACAAGATGGCCATCCTGCTCACCTACTATCGCATCTTCGGCGTCTCCCAGCGCTTCCGCTATGTCTGCTGGGCCGTCATGTTCTTCACCTGCGGCTACCTGATCAGCAACATGCTCACCGAAGTCTTTGGCTGCCATCCGCTCCAGAAGTTCTGGGACCCGACCGTCCCCGGAACGTGCATCACCTACCTCCCGGCGGATATCGCCTACGGCGCGATGAACGTCGCCTCGGACTTTGCCATTGCCTTCTTGCCGTGGCGCATGATCTGGCGACTGCAGATGGACCGCCGCGAGAAGATCGGTCTGTTCCTGGTGTTCCTGACCGGCATCAACGCCTTCGTCGTCGCGCTCATCCGCTGGATTCTCGGCTGTGTCGACCTCAACTCCTACGACCGTCCCTGGGCAGCCGGCCTGACCTGGTTCTGGAGCGTCCTCGAGGTCAACACCGGTTTGATCTGCGCGAGCTGTCTGCCGCTGAAACCGGTTCTCAAATTCCTGCGGCGATCGTCGATTTTCAGTGGTCCTTGGTCTCGACCGTCCGCGAGTGATCCTTCGGCCTCACCCTCCAGCGGTCCCTCCCAATACGAGAAGAACGACCTGGCGGGACGGGGCAAACAAGATGGTTCAGTCGGTTCGGATGAGATCCCGCTTACGCTTGGTTCGGTCAATTATGAGTCCACTCTCCGAGATCTCAACCGTGTGTAATCTGGTTTCTTACTTTCTTTCTTGTTTTTTCCTGCTAAAAAGGCGTCCGGCTTTCACAGGTTACCTACTGCTACCGGTAGTATGAGGTGTATGTCTATTATATGTGTGAGAAAATCCTCCCTGTATTTAGTTAGGTACATTAGCTACTAGGATCGGTTTGTGAGGCCGACCAGCCGAATGTGACAGATAATCAACAACCACCAGAATAAAAAAGGCCCAATTTAATCGAACATGTAACGTCGCTTGTAGATGGAAATGAAAGGTCTTCCCGAGGGGATAATGTCTAATGGTACGCGCGGGAGAGAAGAACGAAGTGCGTCACAGGCAGGTCGAGCAGGACTGGAAAAGACAGAACATGGAGGGACCACGTCGACGCAACGCAGCATTAAGATATTTCCAGTTACTTGATCATATCGTGTATGATTATTATCGTATTATTTTCTACCGCATGTATCAGGATCCTTCACCTACAGAGAACAAAGCCAATCAGCTAACTTTGGGGGGGGATTCTAAATAATTCATCGGGTGATCGATATTATATATACTGAACGGGAAATGCCTCGTACCGGGTCCTTCACCGACGACGGGGTACGGCGGATATAAATAATGTTCTGGATAAAGAGCAAAAAGCCGACAGTCCATGGCAACGATTTTGATTACCACACCCGAAAATCTCGGGATTTTATCACCCCCGGAAACTGGTACAAACGGCAGAACGCCCGCCATTCCCACCGGAACTGAGCCGTAGCAAAATTCATTCATTTCACACGAATACAAAACAATCGAGATTCCTGGCATCAATTCCGGCCCGCCCGTTTTAGCCTTCGTCGCTTTCTCATACAAGCGTTGATCGCGTCGGAGGTGAGAATGTCAGATGGGAGTTGAAATTCCCGTTCTTGCATCTCTGGAATAGGAACCCCAAATGCGGTCCGCATCCGTCCCCGTCGATAGTGGCCGATCGCGGCATCACGGAGGTATCGCTTTGAGTAGAACGATGTGAACGGCTGGGGTGGGGGAGGGGATGATGATGGAATCGGGGCGGCCAGCGGTGCCGGGTCTTTGATGTCTTCGGGTCGCTTGCTGATCGATGCGGATCGAGCTTCTTGGTGGAGCTGGCGGGCCGCCAATGCGTCTACGTCGTTAAGATCGGGAGGCTCTGCATTTTGAGCCTTCGAGGACGATGGCTGAGGCAGCCTCTCCACTTCAACTAGGGCTGCTTTCTTCCGACGAGAGACAGGTCCTGTGGATTCTACATCCGCGGTGGACTCAGCTTCAGCTTCATCTTCAGCCTCACCTTCGTCTCCAGCCTCCAGCAACATCTGTTCCCGTTCGAGCTTCCTCCTCTTCTCTTCTTCTTTCCACACCCGGAACTTCTCGATCAACGCGGAAACCTCCCTCACAAATAAGGCGCGCTTGGGCTCATAAAGCTTCTTTTCCGTTTCCGTGATGGCATTGATACCCATCACCCGGAGCCAGTCATGGCCCTGGAGTTCATCTAGAAGGCGCTCCAGCTGCACCTTCTCGTGCTGCGCCCGTTCCCGTTCGATATTCCGAAGCTGCTTCTCCTGCCGTTCAAGCCTCCGGTGAGCCTTGCTGTAGAGCACTTCGCCCAGCGGATCCGTTTTCGGGGGGGACTTGGGCGATGGCAAGTCCACAACTTGACAACCCGATAGGCGGACACAAGGGTGCCCGAATGAGGGAGTCGGAAGGAGAGTCGGAAGGAGAGTCGGAAGAAGAGTCAGCGAGGAGTGGTTCTTGCGGGTCTGGGTGGTAACGGGGGCTAACAACGGCGGGAGGGGTGATTCAGTCAGGTCATCGATAAGGATCACTTGGGTGTCTCCTATCAGAAATTCTAGGCCTAGTTAGATGGGGCAGTCATTCATGCCAAGCACTCTGCGGGAGCGAAGCCCTTACCCGGTCTGGGAGGGTTCAAGCTGATCATCTGCTCGTAGTTTGGGAAATACATCGCCAGTTCGCTCTTGGACCGGAATCCGCCATCATGTGAACGAAGTGACCTTCCCTCCAAGACGGCGGCGGTATCATCCAGGGCAGCCAAGGACGCGGCAGCGCAGCAACTTGCCTCCTGCGGTGACTCGGGATGAGTTGGGTCCTCTGGGGGTATTGATGCTGTCTTGGGGGTGTCCTTTACGTCCCCATCTACGGCGACAAGCAATTGCCGAGCTGAGTGTCGGGTGGCGCGTCGAGGCGGCGGCGAACCCCTGACGGTTGAGGCGAAGTTAGAAGTAACCGTACGCCCTACATGCGTTAGAGACGAGGGCTCAGGCTCGCTAATGATATTTAGAGGATTGGAAGTGTCTCCACTGCATAATGGTCGCTTCAAGGCGGTAAATGAAAGTCGTTCATAGTTGTTTCCCAGTCGGGCCTTCTTCCATGGACGGTCATTGGGGGAGTCTGGGGTGGTGTTGGAGGCCTGAGACGGAAGGAGCTTCGATCGGGAACGCAAGGCCCGGGCAGGACAGCCTGGTGGGTTAAGTCGGCCGTTCTGGGTTTGCTGGTGATGCTCTTCCGTGCTGGGGATGAGGTCAAAGGCGATGTCCTGGGGGGAAGCTGCGATCAGTGTCGTTAGGCCATCCCGACGCGATCTCGTCGCCTTACCCAGATGGCGGTGATGATCGTGTTCTTCTTGTCTCTGCCGCCTCACCAATTCCCGACCGGGCGATCGGGAGTGGATGACCATGTCTCCAGGTCTCCAGGAAGTCCAGGAGAGGTCGTTCATCACATCTCATTTCATCTCGTTCTCCGGGAATGGACAGGAGCCTTTCATCAGATATGGACCACGGCGTCTCCAGCAAGTGAAGCTCCTGGACACGGAGGAAGGCGTTTCTCAAAGGGTAAGGGAAGGTTGGTTGGAGGGAGAGAAACTTGTCAAGAGGAAAATCGCTGGGGGGAAATTGGATTATTTCATGATTGGTTGATCGCTGTATCGCGCTCGTATCTGGACTGGTCCGATCAGCACGCTTGACCCAGTTGGGCACAGGCTGGAGCCAGTAGACCAATCATCTCACCCGGTATCCCGTCATCTCGATCAGAACTCCCCGTATCATACCGTACCGTAATAGTCCGAAAGTCCGATATGATACGCCTCATTCATACAATCGAAAGGGAAAAAAGAAAAAGAGAGTACAGCAGGGTAACAGAGATAGAAATATATTCTATATTCTATATTCTATATTAGGAAGTACGGTATCATAGGAATCCACTTTCCTTTCGGTCGCTACACATATCTATCTATCATCAACAAAAATCCAGGAACATTAACCGGTACCAGCAGAACAAGATATAGAACTAGAGGTGAATCATCTCGATGCCTCCGATAATAATACTAATCCTACCCATGGAAGCCAGCGCTTAAATTTCTCAAAAAGCGCAAGCATGGCCCGGAACCCGCTTCCTTGGATAGATCAAACTGCACTCGGCGGACGAATGGATGTGGCGTGCCCACATCCCGACCTGGGTTTCGCTTGTCGCTCCTGGACGTTACAGAGGCGACACCGACTGATCGTGTAGAACAGATGAAGCCTTGCGTCACTCAGACAGGATTCGTCATTTCACAATCGATCTTTTTAGGGTATGCAAGACCGCTTTTGAACCGATCCGGAAGGTTGCCATGGACGACTACTACTAATTAACAACAGATGCCGGACGAGGGAGATTCATCTTCGCAAGGCGGCATCAGGTGCTGAGTCTTACATAGCTAACCTAGTTAGGTATCCACCAGAATGAGTCTAATCGCATTATTTGGTGATGACGTTTTTGTTCTTATTTCGTCGGGGATTCCAAAATCTTGATGAGGCAGCCGGTAGTCCAGAAACTGAAATATATACATACCTATATACGTGTGCAGAGTCCTCTCGCCTACGGGGACGGACAAGAATCATGAGATGCTTCATCAAACCCCTCATGGGCGGCGTCTTACTTTAATTAGTTCTAATCCTAACTTCAAAGTGATCCCCTATAGTAAAAGCTTCAAGATATCAGCACTAATACAATCATCGAATGGCTAAAGAACTTGGGACGGCCCTAATGATAGATTCTCTGTTTCGGATACATGGAATTTAAAGCCTCAAGAATGGCGTCAACCTCATTTATTGAATAGACATTTCTGGTTCTCAAAAAAAAGAAGTCGATCTGAGGTTTCTGTAGATCGCCTTTCTGAGTTGCTTTGCGTGCACCTAGGTGTCTGTTTATGCAGGCCCGTTGAGCGCGCAAACGGATAACCCATACCAATCTTAGGAAATGCATTACCTATGGCCTGCATACTAGTAGTCTAGTTTATACATAGCCGCTGCCTATAACTTGATGATACTAAGTTTAGTTATTCTACATATATTCATATGATAGGCCACCAAAGGAGATGTGTCAGTATATATGTATATATGTATATAGAGCACATAACTTATCACTATTTATAAGACTTTCTTTTGGGTTCCAGGATAACGCTTTCCCGAGGTAAGGTACTACATGTACCATAAGCCGGTTTAATACTGCCTAGGTATTCCATACTATCGAATTCTGCTAATTAGGTAGTTACCTTAACTATATATATAGGGTATTTATTATGCAGGTTCGTCTGGATATGACATGTACTATGACTAGGTACCACCACTACATAGAGGTACTGTACTGTCTTCACGTGGAGAACGTACGTATCGTACTGTACGTAAGAGCTAACAATGGAACCCCAAAAAAGAGGAGGAGGGAAGGGAGTGAAATTCAAAATGCCTTGCCTTGGGCTCAGGCTTAAGCTTGCAATCGAATTCAAGATCATCCGCTATCAAGATCTAGTAGGTAACCTTACATTACATACATACATACATAATCACCTAGGCACATTTTACACATTTTACTCTCATTCTTACTAATTACGTATAGCTATAAGCATTTGGATCCCGATTGAGAACTCGAGGTGTCACAAGAACGGCTCTTATAGGTATGAACATTTATAACCTGACTGGCTACCAATTCCTTACCTGATAGAACGAACGAACGTGGGGAGAGTCTTTTTTTTTTTTTTTTTTTTTCGACATATCTACCTCATAGTACAAGGTATATAGGTAGTAGTAGTATATATAAGTAAGATGTTGATGTACATACATACATATCTACATGACACAAGTGGAAAGGAAATCCCACTTGGACGTACGTTCAAATCTTTACTACATATGTAATGGCGAATTATCATTGCATAGAATGAATCCGAATTACTCCTTTCCCCATATGGATATAACTACTACTACTACTTTAGAATCCGGGATTGGTTACCTGTTTAGATCGTCTGCCGGGTGAAGGCTTTCAGAGTGGATTTCACATGTTCTGTCATATGTTTTCATGAGAGTTACTACCAAGTGCTCCCTAGAGGTAGTATCTTTGCCGTTCACTTTTAAATTGGCTGATCGTGATTGAGTCTTTGTCCTATCATATGTAACCTTTCACATTTTATATTGCCTTCGAGTACGAGGTACACAGGTACATAATAGGCAAGTACTAGTATGATAGTAGTAACTCTTCGTATATCGCGCGTGCTTCCACAAAGCCCTAGCCTTGGGTAGTGTATTATTAGTACATGTGGCATTCACGACGGGGTTGAAGAGCTCACAATATTCACCCCCGTTCGAATAATTAATACCTTATAGGCGCTAATAAAGTGGCCCTCTGGTCCCGATGGCAACTTTAGTCTCAAGACTGGCCATATAGACTTGAATCCTTACTTAGCATATGCATATGAATTATACGGATTACAGGAATTCGATAGAAGGGCTTATGAGTTTTGGTTCGCTCTCGCATAATTCTCAGTAACTTTGCTGAAGTTAATGTACTAGAGTCGAGCCATCGGGTTGTACAGTACATAGGGGAAATAATAACTGGTTGTACTTACTTAAGGTCGGGTCGAGATGACCGGGAGCTAGATAGGATCATTTTTTTTTCATACTCTTGCGGCGGGTGGTATTCGCCGGGTGCTTATTTCTTTTTTTTTTTGAATTCTCGCCACAACCTGTCTTCAGTACGATAGTCATAGTAACAACGTACCCAGGCTGAGTCCGAAGTTAACAGCATAGTAACTTATGCTTTCCGTTGAAGTGACTCCTATCTCAATACGATAATCCCTACATACATCATACTACTAGGGATTCCCTCATGAATACTACTAGGAGTAATCATATTTCCTTGAGGTAAGACAGACAATTAATTTACCTGTCGATTCAGGTAGAAAACCCTCCTGGGGCCGGGATATCGATGGCAGGCATCCATTCATAGTATTATCGTGTTTGCCCTGTCTTTTAGGATATTGGTAAGACTACTTACTGCCTTCAACGATCGTGGCGATCGATGCATCGGTTTACCGGCATCAGTTATGTATATAAAGAAGTGAAGCTGCCTCCTTTCTCCTGCCAACTATGATATCTCATCGGTATCGAGACCGGCAAGAGACCGGTGAAGACTAAAGCACTTCTTGCATGACCACCCCGTATACCGCTATTACTACTACCACTGCTACTCCTACTAGGAAACTAAGCAAGCATATACCCTCGCACAAAAGTAGTACGTACTGAGCGCAGCAAACAAGAAGGTCCCTGAGCTGAACACATGTTTAATCTGACAGATAGCCCAATCGCTCGGACCGGGTGTGTATATATATATTAACTTACTATGTATACTAGACCGCACCACATTGACCTGGAGCTTCAGTGTTTTAATTGCCAACAAAAATGGGATTCGAGCTCATCGAGACAATCGGAGATTCTCTCGGTCGGAAACCAAAGCCTGACGATGCGGTATTGCTGTGGATGCGTCTGTGGCAACTAGATGAGGATGATAAGCCGGCCAGGGTGTGAGTTAATTATCTCCTGTCTCTCTGCTTTAATACCTACCTATCTATCTATCCATCTATCAGCTCCATATATGGAACCCTTCAGCCAGCGGTCTTCTGCAAAGAAAAGAAAAGGGACGCTCTGCGGAACTAACGATGGAAATATGTGTGCAGAATCGAAGATGGCCATTACATCTTCTTTCTCAGTCATCCGATGATGTCTCCAGGTATGATGGTTTAGTTGACCCGTTAAGGCACCTATCTAATCTACTATGCACCGATCACTGCATTATCTATATATTTTCCTTCCATTCTAGACAAGGTGAGCGAAAACAAAAAAGAAACCGGAAAACTAAAATAAAACCACAGAATACCGAGATGTCCTCCTCCAATGCCACATCAGAGATTGGACCGTATGGAAGATTGACGGGTAAATCCTACGAAAACCCCTTTACTACTTCGTGCTTGATGTATACTCATCATCGCCAAAAATGAAAAGGAAAAGAAGGAAAGACACAAAAACAAGGAAAGAAGGAACGAACTAACAAAAGAGCATCCAATCCCGACTTTTCATAGATCTGATGCGCTCGCTCACTGGATATTATGGCTCGGAAACGGCAGGGTTCAAGATATGGCTGCGAACCCGAAGTTGGGCTTGTGAGTTTGTCTTCTTTCTTTCTTTCTTTCTTTGCAAAATCTGTTTTATTCTCTTTTTTATTTGATTTTTTTTTTTGTTCATGTACAATCAGCACCAATACATACTTAATTTAGATCAAATTAAAAAAAAACATTGATGGTCTTTCACAGGCGAATCTTCATCCGGAGCTTCTGTGAGCCGGACCCGGAGCTGATGGAAACGCCGATAATGGCCTGGCCGGCTGACGTGGATATCCCGAGCAAGTATGCAAGGAAGAAGTATGAAAGAGACCAGGACAAGGGCAAGGAAAAGACCAGGGGCAAGGGTAAAGACTTACAGATGAGATTCAGCCTGGATAATGCCTTGGGCACGGGAATACAGTGAGTTACATGTATAACATGATATGGGAAGATGGAACTTAGGTATGTTGGGAGTTAAAGCCCATTGACTTTTTCAAACAAAAGGCAAGGAAATGCGATACGGTGCACTACAAGTCATCATATATAGTAGCTTTCCAAGTCTGCAGCGTTATGTTTACGTATACAAAAATATAATGTGTAGCAGACACGTTAGCGATATGACAAATGGGATAATATAGAGCAAAGTCAGACGCCTGTTATGGATGCATTGCCAATAATATCGCTTCCCCCGTGATCGGAATAGATAAAGACGACCGAACTCTCAGCTCGCTCAAACCTCCAATGGACTATGAGGTCAAGAACCAACGCCAGCACCAATGCCATAGATGCAACGCAATGCAATGAAACATCACCATTCGTAATAAATGCTAGAATGACGGGAGAATGTATACCTCAAATGCTTGCCCGGGTTTTCTTCGCCGCCTGGGGCACCTGATGCCAAATTCGGAATCGCTCAAGAGTGCCAATGAGGAATTGAGATCGACTGCTACCAGGCAGCGGAGCGGGCCAGTCTGTCCATCCGAACTTCTTCGCCTGTTCGAATGCACTCTCTGGATCATTGTGCGGACCGGAACAGGCCAGCTCCAGCACTGCGGAGGGCCCCAGTGATAGAATATAGTACGTCCACTCTCCTGCGATACAGTTAGCGGCTGGATGCTTGTGGTTGAAATAGCAAATGATAGATAGGGAAGCATGCAATCTCCGAAGAGCGCTTACTTAGAAGTGATTCATCCGAGTCCTCCCCGTAAGTGATGGTGTCCACTTTGTCAAAGATCCCGTATCGGCGAGCGTGGTGCACTGCCTTGTGGAGGAAGTGGAGTAGGTTCTTGAGACACGCCCAAATCTCAGTCATGTCGTCGAGGTCATCAGACGTGAGGCCTTCCCGATTTCCCTCCCCGAATCCCTCTGGTGGGTCAAAGAGGACACTCGTGAAGTCGTAGAGATGGAGGTACATCGCACTGGATTGCGTCTGTTGTCGAGCGATTGGCCCACCTTGGACCCAATCATCTTGTCCTACAATGTCATTTTCCCGATCTTTACCCGAACCGAAGAGATGGCAAAAGGTCCACACGCGCCAGAAGGCCTTATCAAACCGGGCAGTACGCATCTCATCCTCCCCAGACAGTGCACTGACAAACTCGGGACGAAGCAAGCGGGTGTTGTTGTACCTTAGCATTGTGTGCTTGAAAATAACGAGGGCATGTAAGTTATGGGCGCAGCGGCGGAGGTATAGAGCCGGCAATGCGGATTGAATATCCTGAAGATCACTCTTCCGGGGACCACTAACGTCGCAGAGCTCCCAGGCGGTGGGCGACATTTTCCGTAGCGTACCTTGGATCAAGGACAGCTCGTTACGTTTGAACACACTAAAGACGTCCCTTCTTACGAGGGCCATTGAAAAGAGATCTTTTAGATTATCCATCTGTTGAAGTATCTGAAGTATGACTTCATCAGTCATTCTTGCCAGGATCTCCTGTTGCGGCGCTACGGAAATGGGATGGCAGGGCAATTTGTCTGCCGATGGGTCTGCCGGTAATTCATAGATGCCATTTGCATAGAGATCGCTGAAGGATCGAGGTAGAGTATTGATCCTTAACCAGGTATCGTTAATAACCTCTCCACTTTCATGCGTCGCCGTCCTGCCTGACGCACGATCCGAGAGTCTCTCTACCTGCATCCCTTGCGCTACCGTGGCATCCTGCAGCAGTTTCTGCATATCTTGCAGGTCTTGGTCGCCAAAGGCCTCCACCGGGGAGTATAGAGAGAGCTGCTCACTCACCAAGCTGGAGAGAAGGTGCTCGATCCCGCTTGCTGTGTCTATATTCTGGTCGTATCTGTCATTGTCTCTGCCTGTGATCGACAGAGACTCCTTGCTTGACCTGGACGTTCTTTCCGGATCGTTGGATTTGGCACCGCTCACAGATGGTGGCAGCGATGGGCTTAGTTTGGAGAAGGTTGAAGTCGGATTAGCAACTGGGGCTGGCGTAGAGAAGAGAGTTGGTGCAGATGAGCTGGTCGGCAACCAGATTTTTGGAGGCGACTTGAAAGGCAGTAGTAGCCTTCGGAACAAGTATGGTAATGGGCATCGGTAACCCTTTCGTAGCATTGTCTTTTCCGTGTCGTTTGGGGTTGGAGCTCTGGAGCTGTCGCGGCCCCACGTTGTGGCGCGGCGCGGCGAATTCTTCTCCGCCACTTGGGGACCCACATTACTCGCTAGACTTGTCATCTTTGGCTTTTTCATTGGCGGAGAGCTTCGTGGATTTTCTGAACTGGAGATGACAAAAGGCGGTGGTAGTAAAGGATCATCTTCTCCCTGTCTTGATCTTAGTCGCACCGATTCCGGTGTCTGTGCTTGCGAATACGAGCCTGCGAGGGCTTTGTCAAGCATAGCATCTAGGGCAGCGAAATCTTCGACCCCAGGGTTATTTGGGAGCATTTGACACTTCGTTGTGTTAGTCGCCGGCATTGGTTTCTCACCTTGCCATTGAGAACGTATCGTTACCGGTGAGAAACCTGGTGGGATTCTGGCCGAGTGACGATGAATTTCTCGGCCGAGGACCTGATGATGGTCCCCCGAAGGTTTTGGGGGAAGTGGCTTATCCTTGACATTAGCTGGAAGGCGTTCCCGCTTTGCAAACAGCGGGAGAGGACTGGCACCGTAACCGCAAGCAACAGGGGGGATCGGTGCGAGTTTAGTTGGGGTAGAATCGTACGTAGACTGCCTCCCATCTCGCTCCAAATAGAGATCGTCGTCGGAGTCCCAGAATATGCCTAATCCAGTAAGGACGGGCGAGTGCTCATCTGAAAAATCCATGTCGGGCAAAGATATGTCCGAGGCTGTCTTTAATGAATTCCCACTCAGGTCATCCTCGGAGAATGTTGTGAGATGGTCTCCCTCCTGGTCGACTAGTGTTCGTGGTTAGCTTTGCCGTATGAGAGCTCAGTTTTTCATTGCGGCATAGATCTGGAGAGGATGGGGAGGCGATCATGCGTACCTGAAGGCCGCGGTGGCATCATATAGTAGTCACCGTGTTTTCTGAAGGGGAGAGAAACCTCAGGATCGGGTGGAGAAGGTGACATGGCGATACGAGCTGACCGATGTTGCTTCACTTGCGTGTTGTCGTGGTTCGTTTTTCTCTCCACTCTTGACTGGTGGGAGGAACCTCTCTGAAATCCCTCCCCCAGCACCCCATAGCTGGAACCGGTTGCTGGTAGATAAAGCCGCTCCATGGGGACATCTAATAGTGTTCGAACAATTTGTACTTTATTCATCTGATTGACCGGGGGATCATTCCAATGAGTGTTCTTCCTGTGACGCTTCACTGACTTTCTACGGCGCGAAGCCCGACGCGATAGTGGGGGGATTGCCTTAGAGCTAGATGTCATTCTCGACATCGCGGGCGTAGTTTGAAAGGCTTAAGGGGCTTTCTGTGGTAGGATACAATGTCAACAGTGCGATCATCTACCTTTTAACTCTCTCCTCCTAGCAGATTGCTACGCAGTTGCCATCGAGATCATAATGATAGAGGCTCACTGACCATACCGAGATGTACCCGTGTTGAAGCTGCAATTAGAGGATTTTATCTTGGAGAGACTCTGATCTGACGAGTCAGTCAATCGAGATTCAAGGTGCTCATGGTAAAATTCATTCTCGCCTGAGATGAATTTGTGCCGGATCATGTGGCCCAACGTTAACGAATGGCCCCCGGAAGTGCGCATGAGCTGTGAGAGCAGCAGATTGTAGGTTTTATACATCCCTTCTAAGAGCATTATCATTATGTATTATTGTATTATTCCTGATGCGATGATACGATGGTGTCTTTTCTTTCCTTTTCCTTGGGCAACCTAAGACCTTGGTGGTTAGATTCCTGCAAACCATCGGCCGACAGACTAAACCAAACTGGGATTTGCTGACCTGGTCGAACCTTATCCAAACCAGCCAAGCATTAACGTCAGCACACCACCAGACTTGCCTCATTGGCCTGACGATAGGGAGGGGCTGAACGGTGGGCCTGAAGAACCCTGCATGATGATAGGCTGTGATCCGCTGCAGGAACCCCTCCATTCTCCACTCTCCCTCAGATGTTAAAAATAGGAGTAGCAGGGATCGGTCTGTACAGCAATATAGGTACAGAAGACTTCACAACCATAATAATAGCACAAAGTTCTGGTAGAGATCAGAATTTTTCACCGGAGACCGGACCACCCTATCTGTAGACTGCCGACCCTAGTCGATGAATATACGACATGAACACGATTCGGTAATGGTTTCTGCCCTGGCATCGATGTGCGTTTAGATGATTGTCAAAACATTAGTGAACGATCCACATGGAGAATCTTCCGAGGGTCAGGTGGTGAATGATCTACAGTCACGGGAACGGCGGTTACCGGTAAAAATACTAGCGTAGCGTACGTAAGACCTAAAGAACGTTATTAACGTTATTATTGGTACTTAGACCTTGCCGAGATGGGAACTTGCAATTGGCAGTATTCCGTTATATGATAGAAGATGACAAATGGAATATTTAAATAAATAACAAACAGTACTTTATAAGACTAGCTGGCACCAATTGCAAGTATATGACTAGCGATTAAACCTCTGTAATTCGTCCTATACTTGATATCCTAATCCCTCAGCAGCCTCCCGGTTGACATAGAGAATATTGTTGTAATACAGAAGCCCCAACTCAACCAATTGGAAGCTTCTACTCGCAGCTCTATGGTGTAGATTTGTCCTTTCCGCCAATGCAAAATGCCAGAGATCAAAAGCCGGGGAAAAGTGAATTTTGTTCATCGCTGGAGTCGTTTACAATGATTGAATGTTACTGTGCCGCTGCACTTCTAAGTATATCCCCATCGTCCGGTGCAGCTGGCCCCCAAAACCAGCCTGGATATTAATAAGTTGATTTCTATGTGTTGAAGGAAGGACTTTGCGTAACAGGCAGGTCATCTTGTTTGAATGAGTGAAGATAACGACAAGCACCTAAACATTCAAAGATCCTCTTAATCTAAACTATGTTGCACATTCCTACGTACGGTCCCACACTAACGATGATACAAATACATTGCTAGTACCCCGCATTTATTCAGTCAAGACGGCATTATATTTTCTACAGTGGGATCGCCAAAATGTGGATGGATCATCAATCATGTGGGAGTTGGTTGGTAATCAGTACCACCGGACTTGGCGGAAAAACTCCAGGGTTTGAGACTAAGATTAGAGTCAAGCCCTTCGCTTCGATGGGGCAGTGCCCCATTCCAGAACAGATATTGGAATAGCGCCGTTGCCCACCTGCAGTTAGCCGGGTGGGAACAACCAAATATGGAAAGACCTTTTACTAAGAATGTTTAGTGTAGTCAGATCCGTCGTTCCACTAGACTAGACCAGATACTATCATAGCTTGATCCAAACCTCCGGAACGCCTTGACCTCAAACAAACAGAGTAACAGAATACCCGATCTTAGGTGATAGTATCACTTCAACTTGCCATTTACACCGCATGACAAGAAGCAATAGTAAGCCTTATTCAAAAGGGTGCCAACCGATCATGACATTAAAAATGATGGGACGGGCGTGAAGAGTGGCGAGAACAACCGATCAACTAAGCAATTAAATTACGCGGTTTAAAGAGCCTTAGACAAGAGGGCCACGAACCAATAAAAATGTGAAACATCCTCGGCAGCCGATCGGAATGCATATGTACTAGTATCCATGTAGTCTGAACTGATAGTTAGTTGCCCATTTTTATGGAGAAAAGATATAGAACACCCTTGTAGCGGATGATCGCACATACTCTTTCAATCCGTTTTTGGCTATGAAATTCCACGATAAAAGCGGCACATAATAAGAAGGCTGAATCACCAAAGGCCAGAGGGCACTAAAGAACGTTCCCATTGTTCGGCCCCCAATTAGTCCCCTGTCACCAAGATGAAGCAGTCCTTCGTTAAGAAAAAGAGACTACTTACCGCAAGAATCCGAAAAGTTTCTGAATGGAAATTGAGAGGTCCTCCACGCCCACCCAATCATTGTTCATTACTCAACCAGCGGCGTGCAGCAGACACAGGGCAGTGACTAGGATCACTAGGACAGTTCCCGAGAATTGTCTCAATGCCTTGCCTTGACGAGTCTTAATCTCCGACTAGGGCAAGGTGGTCTAGACGCATCATCATAGAAACCGATTCCCTCTTTTCCTAGATAGAAAGCGTCGCGACGGCGAGGGCCTAGGGATCAGAATCTACTAATCATGCCTAATTTGAGGCGTTCTGGGTGGCCCCAAGGGCAAGGCCTATAATAATTGACTATGTATTGCTAATCACTAGCCGAAGAGACGAATGAAACAACAATCTTGATCAGATCTAGAATAGGACTTCCACCATTTATCATTCTCTTCACCCCTTTCCAGGATCTTCGCAAATACAACATATCAGGGGGGAATTAAAACAATGATGAAGGGATCGCGATCGATGATGGGAGTTCACTCGACTTTTTTATCCAATTAATGTGGAGATGAAGGTCGCTACTGACAGAGAAACCGGTCTCCTTTGTTAACATTTTACTGGGAAAAAGGTCCCTCCCATGCCTTGTAAGCCACCAGCGCGAAGTTTCTGTCAAACCCCATGAGGTATATAGTAGCATCATACCGATATTTGCCAACAACAGTTGTCTAGTAAGACAAGTCATTTTCGCCAACGTCGGAGAACCGAAAGTGTCCTCACTAAGTATAAAAATGGACAAGACCCTTGTTGTAAGTTCGCTAGAAGCCATCTTCGGAGAACAAAATTCTCATGTGGTCCCGCAGCTAGATCTGCCCATAAACTGTATCCCGGCTCCAACAAGGCACTTTCTAAGGTGTTAATTTCACAAGGGAAACCGGCCCCCTCGCCTCGGCGGCTTTCGAGGCAAAGGCCCAAAAACCACTCCATTTCGATCATGTAGAATATTTAATCTGAGGCAAATATTCTTAAGTAATAGTAAATTTCAAGGTAGAAAAGAAATAGTGCGGCCATCTACACCGCTACGCAGCCCGCGGACTAGAGATAACTCAATGCGCTCCAGCCTCCAACCGCTCAAGGCGATATATAATAGTGGCGTTTCCGAGACCGCCGAAGGCAATTCACAGAGATATGGATAACACCAACTGGCTCAGCTGGCTTTATAGTCTCTCCATTACATAAGGGCCCATCGGTAGAAGACTACAGTGCTAGGACTACGCCGAAGAGCTCAAAGCATGGTCAAGGTCATTCAGTCTCTCAAGGAAAATGTCGCCACGCAAGCAAATGAATTCCTTAAGGCTACAACATTTTCAGGGAGTTGGAGATCGACTTAGATAGCGGCTCTTGGGGCTGCTCCACTTCAAACAAATCTTGAAAGTGAATTTCGGAGTGGGATAGGAGCACCATGGGCATAGAGGTAGCAGGAGAAATCACTGTTCGACGGATTTCTGATTATCAAGGGGTTCTGGGGACGAAGCAACAAATCAAACTGCGAAATTAAGATCTGCAGTGATAGGTCCTTGTTGGTGATAATAACTACGACGCTACAGGGTTTCAGAAAGACATGAAGCAAGGCATGAGTCATCGATAGGTCGCCTCTCATTAAAAGATAATGAGCCCGAAGGCCATCTAATCCCGATACGTATTCTATATGACCCTAGATACGCAGAAAAATACAACATTCGCTATCGCAAGGCTATCTGCAACCGCATATTGTCCTCTCAGCTGGCAGCAGTTGTTTAAATTAACCCGTAAGCTTCCTCCTTCGTACTGCCCTTCTTGTTTCATTTTTTACTACGCGATCATTCCTTTAACATGTACAATAAAAGACCAATCCAACAGAGTGATACGCCCCTAC
The DNA here is from genome assembly GCA_019804575.2 of Pseudotulostoma volvatum. Taxonomy (NCBI): domain Eukaryota; kingdom Fungi; phylum Ascomycota; class Eurotiomycetes; order Eurotiales; family Elaphomycetaceae; genus Pseudotulostoma; species Pseudotulostoma volvatum. The sequence continues at coordinate 45,776 of JAHQZX020005478.1, forward strand.
ATAACGGACCTTAAGGCTATTATTATCTATGTGTATCATTCAATTTGTGGTGGTCAGTGCAGCATGGCACATTTTCCAATTGATCATAAGAATTGTTCAGTATGAAACACAAAAGTTCTAAGTACTGCTAAATGATGAACAGAGTCGGCACGGGAAGATACTGAACACAGTAAAGAAAGGTTCAAAGTAGAGTGATAGATTTTAACTATGGTAGCAGACATCCGAAATCAACGGATCTGCAGACTGATCATATGTTGTAGCTGTAATATATTGTTACAGTAATAACACAGACCAAAGTCAGGTAGTATTTGATAGGCCGGTAGAAGATTCTCTGAACTTCGAAGCATGATATCCCTAGATATAGAATCACCGTATTGGAGGATCTTGTCGGCCTACCATCTTTATTACTTATGATGAGAGCGTTTTCTCTGCGAGCGATGACAGGCGCCATGCTTGGATTGCGGAGAATGGGGCCTTTGAGGCCAAAGCTTAAGGGCGAAGGAAAGGGAACAGAGTTCCTTCTACCGTGGACCACTCAGCGGCAAGAATATCTAAGCGAATCAGGTATACCACTTAAAGTCATGAATATTTGAGAGTATGGTGAAAATCTCCCGGAACAAATTGAAAAGCAAGCAATTCCTATCGCTGAAGCGCTTTACCTAGGACACCGATTCCTTTTTGACAATGTGACATCTCACTCTGTATATGCAAATGGTGCGCTTCTCGTCTCAAAAATGAGTTAGAACGACAGTGGACGGCAAGAAGCCTTTCCTTCGAGACGCGCGGGCTGGTATAAGATTGGAGATACAGCCAAAGTCGTTCAACTCACAGTAATAGCAGGGACCATCACGAAAATCCCTAAAGGTATACAACTTTAAGAGCAGCGAGGCTTGTGGCTTAATGAAGGATTGCCGCTTGAGTGTTCCAAGCCGTTGTTGTCAAGTTTCTCAACCATTAAAAATCCAATAACTGCATTAAAGGCAAAATTAGAGCGAGACAGCGAGCGCTAAAAGGAAAAGCTTGCAGGTGTATCTCAAAACAAGTCTGTGCCCAATGCAAGAAAGGACGAGAGAATTGCGGCAAAGAGTGTCATAGTCTGCTCCCAAAATGCGATATAGAAGGTTACCTATAAGTTAAGGTTCGATTTATCGAGGTATTCTTTTTTTCTACATAGATTGTGCCAGGCGGCTACTGAGTTTACAACTAGACTTCATGGCGCAGAAGCGCGAAATTGAAGAAAAGATTGCCACCAAGTTCTCTTTTACGCAAAATTTCATTGTGAGCCGGATCACACTGAATACCTCTGGTGTCACAGCAAGAGATATGCTCGTTGAGAACATTGTGATTACACCATGGCAGGATTATGGGGGAATGTCCCAGCCGCTATCAAAAACACTAGTATGCTGGCAAACTATAATGGTTGCCTCTCTGAAAAGGCTCTATGACCAAGGGTAGCATATGGGTCTGGTGAGTGGAAAAGGTTGACGTCTCATCAGAAGCCGCATCTTCCTGGTGATGATCGCGAAAACGGGATGGCATCTACTGGTGTGGTGGATAGAGGGCCGTCAAGAAGCCTTTCCCAGTACGGTTTAGATTATTACTTAATCAGATCTAGGTTTTTATCTAAATAGAGAATCGTGTACTCGGATGTGGAAGGAGCCTCATGGTCAAAAATACGCGTAAGTCACGTCTGTATTCCCATTAATCTACCCAGTATTTTTTTAATTTCGACATTGCTTTATTACTCTCCAAGCAATGATCTATCGAATGACGATATATAAACTAGCTGTTTGTTGTGGGGTTGTGAAAAATGGGTTGGAGCGGTCGAGTATTTTCCACCAGCTTATTACATGATAGAGACAGATGAGTCAATTACATAACTTAGTTCGAAATGACGAGATATATAATTCGGTGGGAACCGCGCTTTTGGGGGAGGGAATAAATCATTGACTGGAGAAACTGACAGGGCATAAAAGCGCTAGGTATACTATTATAGAGTAACTGGGTAGCAAAAATATTTTTTCAACCAGCAAGGGCGGACTTGAGGTTATATAATAAGTCAATTATACTAGTAAATATTACATGCTGCCCCGCAAGGAGGACCCTTCTCTAAGAATAGGAAAGATAACCAACACGCTATTCCGTGCAATTGAACGGCGAATCTTTTTGATGCCTGGCTTGCGTTTTCGGGTTACTCGAGCTGTCGCGAATACGATTCGGAATTAACGGGATCTGATTTCGGTCTCTCTAATTTGACAATAAAATCTGCGTCATGATGTAACCAACGCGACTCGCTTCGCAAGAATTAACATATCGAGACGCTGACGAACCGACAATGTGAAGTTGTATTAGCTTAGATCTATAAACATATAGCAGTATGTAGGTAGAGAATTAGGTCTTTTCTTGCTGCTATATCGATGCATAGAAGCCCGGGCTTGCAGTGCAGTAGATTAAGCCCAACAAAATCGCTCTAATTAGCTATCTTTATATTGTACTAGTCGTTGTACATAGTACATGACACACATACTAACTATACATAGTAATTATGATGTAGGGGACATACTCTCACAGTGTAATGTACATATAGTGTTTCAAGGTTCATGGCTTTTAACTATGCTCCTCTTAGAACTATAAGCACTACGATAGGAAAGATAAGAAAGCTTATCGCTCCTTCAGAGCGGAAATACTTTAATAATGATCATCTATGTCATAATACGGTAATAGCTTAGGTAGTATTCAAATAGAGATAGCAATAAGCGCTACATATATAGTTAATATGATCAGAGCTAGGCCTTCTACAGGTAAGTATACCTATGTTACTAAATTGTAACCAATCTATTTATTTTGGATGATAATTATGGCACTAAAAGGGCGTTGATGATATGCAGTCTAACGACATACCTGGCAGTTCTATATATATAGTGGCAATACAATGGTTATACCACAAATGGAGTATATAGTCACTCTAGAACAACAACTACCATTCCTAACCGATAGTAATAGTAATGTATGTAAGTGGTGATATAAGTATTTAATCAAATTTTAACTGCATGGAGAGTCTTTCGGCTATGAGTTGTGGCGCCGCTTTTTCTTCCCGCTCTTTGGCCCTCTTTTTCCTCACCCTATTCCCGCCTAACCGCGCAGGCCTTCCGGGCCTCCTCGGCGGCAGTATATTGGAGTAGCAATTTAGAACTTAGTATAGCAGTATTATTAGTATTATTAGGTTAAATAGCGAGATGTTTAATTGTCATCGAATCTCTGAGGCAACCGGATGTGTGTATTATAAACACAATTACACCTGGTTTAGAGCTGAACTGAATTACAAATTATCTACATGCAATAAATAAACACATCTCAACTGTGTAGCTTAATAAAATTATTACTTTGAGTATTTGACGGTCACAAGTTCTGATTGTAATAATATTTCCGGTACATACATACGTGGGTAGTACAGAACTGCTGTTCCTTTCAACCTTTCATACATCGTCAAGTCGTTTAGACTCTGTCCAAGCGATTTCAAGGCTAAGAGTAAGCGGTGAGTCTAGATAGTGCAAGACGGCAGGGGTGGATGGCTAGAATCACCGAAGGCCTCGGCTGAGTCAGCTGTATCAGTAAGGGTATCGGGATTCGTAGGATCCTGTCGTTACTAGTAGTGTTGGATTTTGACACAGGCTCGAAGCGGATGTGAGAGTGAGAAAGCCTCAGAATTTTTGTGCAGCCTTTTTGAGATGTATATGAGATAATCCCACATACTCGTCGGGGCATCTAGATAATCAGGTCTTTCCTGTCTTCGTCACTTGCGCTTCCAAATTTTCGATCGATCTGCCTCCATCTATCCCTTTTGATTCCCGTAATAGGCAGATTCCAGGTTTCTAGAAGCCATGCTGACCAAAGCGGAAGGATACTCAGACTGAAGTCTTCACTTCCCGGCCTCCATCATTAACACCTCCAGCTTTTCCAACCTTCAACTGATCCCCGTGAGAACTAATGTCAACAGGTTGGTTACCCTTGTCGGTCTCGCCAGGGTGTCTGTATGGTCGAGCCCAAGTACTGGCTTTCCTGTCTCCGTCACTAGTGGCCCTGAGTTTCCTGCCACTATCCGTCGTCTCTGATTCCCGTAGGCAGACACTATCACGACATACTACCATGCATCTCTTCATCGTCATGTTTAAACCATTGCTTTTCATGAGTGGTATCTTCAAATCATTTCCACGCTCCATAGTGTCTTCTATCACTGTAAGGGCATTGTGCAACTTCCTGAACCAGGTGTTCTCTGTTGTTATAAATCACGGATCGTCAGCATGGCATTGGTTGCTGGTTGGGGACTTCCTTGACCGCTAGATTGATGGTGACGATGACCAATAGTTTGCTGATCACTTTGCATGTGATTGGTTGAATGTGATGTGGTTGGCTGTTTAGCCATCTTCGCTGGTGGTGTGTTCAAGTTGGTAGTTGAGTCACCAGAAACAGAAGGGGACACTTGCATTTTGTCTTATTAGAAATGGTTCCCTGAACTTCTTGAGCACTCTTGAGCAACTAATTTGGGTTAGAACCTGGTAGATAAGCGGCTTAGAATAAAATATATTATTAGGTTGTAAGAAGTAACTGTGCACCTTTTTATGGCCGAGTGGTATCTAACAGAACCCTTTCAGTCATTGCAAGCCAGAGTTGTACAAAGGGCCTGAATTTAGCCATGGAAAGAAATCAACCATATTAAAGCCGTTTCCAATTATGTCGTCGAGCCTAGGTAGGCAAGCAGAGTACATTTTGAGATCCTCGTTCTCTCCTTGAACAGCATCATGGAATTGCTACGAGGCCTTATCGAATCGAAGTCAGCTTTTCCATGATGTTGTTCAAGAAAAGATCAAGAACCCCAAAACGTTCCATGCTCGCCACTACGATTGAGGAAGACTTTTGATATGACTGATTTCTTTCACGACTGAATCTAGGCCCTGCGTACAACTTTAACTCACAATTACCAAAAGGGCTCTAACCCAAATAAACTGCCCAAACATTCTTGGGGAACCTTTTTTAACAAGTGAAACGCAAGCGTACCCTTCCTGTCGTTGCAATTCTAACACACCACCTGCGAAGACAGCTCAATTGGCTAAAAGCAGTCAGCCACACCACACTCAACTGATCGCTTGCAAAATTATCAGCAAACTACGAAGTTACTAGTCATCGTCACTATCGATCTAAGATTCAAGGAGGCCGCCAACTAGGAATTAATCGTCACGAGGATGGCTGGCGACCCGTGATTTGTAGCATCTATCCTGTGTACCCTTTTTGACTCCTTTGAAGTATAAACAAAGTATGAAGCGAATACACCCATAACGACATCTGATTTTCATGCGCATTAGACATGCTTCCCTCAATCACTTGCCTTCATTTACCAAGCATCCACTTATTTCGCAACCGGGTTTATGTCTTTTATGTCGTTGGACCAACAGATGGACTTTCAATATGGTCACCCGTGTCCTGTAATATGTGAATATGCATTGAAAGGACCAAGCCGGTTTCGTTGTTTGATCAGTGAGAAGTATCCTAGAGATTATTAATATATGATAGATAGCCCTCAACTAAAATGTTTTAGATCCGAATTTGATAGAAAGAAATAAGTTATGTGACGGCCCCTGGGTTTTTTTCATTTTGCATCCATCTATCACTTATTCTCGAAGCCTTGTCTCGGTAATTCGGCCGTCATATTTTCCTGTCTTTGAAGGAGGAAGAGGTGTGTGACAAGAGGCATCATTTCAGTTTCGTTGATGATAGCTAAGATCATGGAATAATAGGCAGCTGAGACGGTGCAAGAGTTGGGCAGTTGTTTCGTAGCTATTCACACGGTCTTTTTAAATCAATTATGCGTTTAGCAGGTACATAATATAGCCATATATTTTATGCATGTATGGTCTGTCTGAGGAACATCGATCACCTCTGGGCCAGAGTTGTTAGCTGAAGAGAATAAATCCATGTCCACCTTGCGAAAGACCTTGGGCACAGCTGCGAGATGACCCGTCAGACGGTAGAATATTCCCATGTCGTCCATGCCAATATAGTACATCAATTGGTGGTAGCTGCTATGGACCTTGGACTTTGAGAAAGATGAGTTTTAATTTGACCCTTATTTGTAATTTCCGGAGGCGTCACGCCCAGCCCCAGACGTTCGCCGGCGCCCAGCTATGCTCCGATTTTTCTATCTTCTACTAATGGGAATCTTAAAAATGGAGTAAATTTCTATCATAGCTCCGACTAATTATCTCGAACCCACCCATCTGGGATATGTAGCTTAGCTAATACGCCACATGTTCACGATGACCCCGGCAAAACCCCATTTAAGCCCTTGTACGGAAAGGATCCTTCACCAGAATTGAGGAAGCCTGGACAAGTAAGCTAACCCGGAAGGCCTAACGGAAATATGGAATGGGAGTTCAAACGCAAAGCTACTGTTATTCAGTATTCAGTCAAGATATTCCAGCAGCTCCTTAGAAGACCATCTGCTTGTCTCTATGAGATACGACCCCATTTACGCCTTCCAGAACTACCTGGTACCTCTCTTCCTACTCCTTCACCGAATTAGCAGCAATTTTTTACTCGTGTTCAGCAATTGTGCAAATCAATGCCTAGTTATCCCTTTTCAAACTCATCGAATTATGACCATGACGACGAATCAGACAACAACCTCACCCCTCTTAATCTTGCCTCTATCCCTAAATGGCCGCGTATGACCAGTGGCCAGTGGCACTAGATCCGTACCGAGGTGTTCCTCCACCTGCTGTACCGTACCCATCAGCTTTCCAGCTAGCTTGGGTTTTAGTTCACTCACCAGCCCCTTCAGCTTTTCTCCCCTTTTATGTGACAGAGCGCTCACTAGTGAGAGACTTGAGGAAAGCCATATTCGTGAGTCTATGAGCTCTCAGATCTGCAGGCGCTGCAGTTCTATTTGTGTCAAGGGTGGTAAATTACGACTTTGTCTTGATTACCGAGGACTCAACGCAATCACGGTCAAGAATCGGTATCTCGTCACATTAATTAGTGAGCTACTTGATCGACTTAAATGGCACGAAAGTCTTCAGCAAATTCGATCTTCTAGATGCGTATTATTGGAATCGAATTAAAGGAGGTGATGAGCGGAAAACCACATTCCGGTCTAGATTTTGACGCTACAAGTTCCTAGTCATGCTAATGGGACTAACTAACGCTCCAGCGACGTTTTAAAGCTATATAGATTCGGCTTTTTGGGTGACATGCTGTAGGTCGGACGATATGGCGGTGCAATGCCAGACAAGAGGTGAATGGCGTGGTCAGTCTGCTTATGAGAAGGCAAGATCTCGCGCGACTTGCATCGAAAACATCGGCATATTTTTAATAACGTCAACGCGACTTTGAACTTGCTCCCTGTTCAACCTCTCTGAGCCGGCCCGGACTCGGTCTGACTCGGACGCGTAGGGCGCTGCCAAATCTTATAACCGATGGCGGGTGGCTCTGGGCCCAGCAAACGCCCAACAAACAACCAATAAAAAGAGAGACGAAGCCAGGATCAAAGGAAAGGAACATGAACATAGTATTGTGAAAATATTGGAAAAGATCGACATAGAACTCTGTCACATAAAAGAGGAGAAGTTTAAGGGCTGAGGATGAACTAAAAACCAAGCTGGTTGGAAAGTTGATGGGTATGATATGGTGGGTGGAGGAACGCCTCGGTGCAGATCCAGTGCCACAGTCATACACAACCATTTAGGGATAGAGGCAAGATTAGGAGTGATTCGTCGTCATGGTCATAATTATAAGAACTAGGCATTGATTTGCACAATTGCTGTACTTGAAATTTCTGGTCACAGTATTAATATCCTGAGGCAAGTGACTCTCTGCCCGTTTATGTAATCACCATTTTATGAAAGCCATATATATTACACAGATTTGATTAGTCAAATACAAAGCCCAAAACTTCAAAGCTTGCAAGAATGTATGTATAGTTTTTTCACTATTAGAGTATCCGCCACAGCCTACGTTAACTAGCGATTAGAGTGCAAGCTCTAGTACATCCACCTATCGGTGTATAGGGGGAGCTATGATAGTTATAACCCTTAGAGCGTAGGTCATGGCCACTAACTGCTCCTCTTTTGAAGAGGCTAGCAAACGCTAGTACCTGGTCCCCCAGATAAATATAATAACTCAATTTCATGTCTTATCATATGCAGATGTCTTGTATCTTAGGCTCGCACACCCACGTGTTTAATTCGCTTACGCGACCTTAATTTCTACCCATAGCTATGTTAATAATTTAACCTATTACATCATCGTCAATCCGGCCGGACCTATGCTTTAATAATTGAGCTGTCGCCCGCTGAAGACGTAGATATATGTCAAGCCAGTTCATAACTACACGTGTGTACTCCTATAACTAGTAGTTAGATCAGTAGTCGAGATTTTACACTGAGGTTACGTTACGAATACGATGAAGAATTAACCTCAGCGGGTGACAATACTACCTGTCATAATGTAATCAGGTGGCATTACATATAGATTGTGTAGCTATCCACATGCAGGATATTATTATAGCAATTAATAATAGTATACATGGTAAGGACCACAAACTTGGTTTTCAGGATGCAGATTCTATCTACTATGAATATATTCGTACTCGTTGTAATAGTAATATGGGTAGGAATCATCGATTGTCGCGTCGACTAGCACTGGTCTAGGGAAGTAGTCTGTTCTATCAACAAATACATGATACTTATTAGACATCAAGTCATATGGTCATCATGAAGTCAGCTAAGCACATGTCAGGTAACCTTCTTCCTTCCTTTAAGGCCTCGAGATGTTGGATTTCGCCTAAGGCCATTCCGATCAAAACCGTTCATAGCCGCATTGTTATTTATGACTCCTGAACTCTAAGCGAAACGATCCATGTATCTGGATGCTGGATGGGATGCTGCCTAATATTTCTTCTATGAGATGTTGTCCGAAATTCCCTGGACACAAAATGCTACGATATGGGCGAATACCTAGCCGTAGCTGCGACTATCGGGGTTGATACATTACTATAATGAGTGTATGATATTCAGGAAAATGCATATCACCACGAAGATAATGTTGCCTAGTAATGCTTATAGTGGAGCAGGAAAGTCAACGTGTATAGAAGATGCACTGTATGTACGTGCTGTAGTATATATATTACAAACGCATGGAAGAATCCATCAACGCCCACGATCTCTTTCAGCAGGCACCAGACGTTCCACACTTTAAGAGCTTCACGCCATGGATACTCTCGTAGTTTGAGGCAAAGATTGGAAATCGATGCCTGGAATGACACATCTTTCCTAGCTATTATGAGATAACCCTGACATCAGGCATGTGTAAATTTAGACATAAATAGGAGATTAAAGAGGTCACTATATCAACATCTCCTTCTTTTCTTTTCATACCATAACTCGCTTTCTTCATACACCATATGCTTATCTCCAATTAAACAAAACCTTCAACTCTCTCCAGAACTTCATCCATGATGCAGGAGAGATTGTCTTACTTCAAAGAGGAGTTTGGCGAAGACAACAAACTCCCAGCCGAGCTTCAGAGTCAATCAGAGGATGCTCCGCCGGCGACTACACGAAACCATCTAAGCCATGCTAGGGAGCGACTATCCTTCCGGGCCATCAGCAAGTCGTTATTTAAGAAACTGCGGCCACTGATTTCTCGTCTTCCATGATTTAGGAAGACGAGAAATGAAGAAGCCCGAGGGATTGTTGTTATGAGAATACACATACACCTCCGGATATATGGTATGTTCTATCCAAACAGGCCGCCAACCAATTTATCCCAGCATGAGATAGCTAACTGCTATGATAGCTCTAGAGCGTATATCGTCTCCACTTGAGTTTTTATAGTAAACCCGTCTCGGCCCCGGATAAAGGTCTTGAATCTTGTCTTGACTACTCCAAAGATGCATTCCACAATATTCTTGCTATACTCGAAGGACAGGAGTATAGCGAGAATGGATTGATCCATCCGCAGCAACAATATGATGAAGAGAACGAATGACCCTTATAGAATCATAACACCAGGCCTGGGGATTGTCTTTATAGATGGTATATATTGGACGCTAGTAGGATAGAATGGATAACATGTATCTTTAATCTTCTGGGGCAAAGATTTCCGAAGATCCAGTAGTAAAGCGTATTCCTGAATTTCCTCTTAGTACCTAGACCTGCCTCAAACCTAGAAATATGCTCTTCCATTCCCATCTCTGTAAAAGTTAAGGTACTGTGCGGGTGTTTTATCGCTAGTCCCGTGACCTACACGTAACAATTCACTTCATGGTTGAGGATTCCTCCTCAAGCTTGTATCATAGAGAATTAATAGCTACTTACTGTAGAGAATAACCGTAAGAATGACATAATCCTTCTATGTATATAAGTCCCAAGCCCCTCGCACTTCTCTTTTGAGGAAGACACAGGCCACTTGTGTTTTGTTTTATTTTTATCTCGTCTTTCTTCTCCTTTTTGTTTCAGAACCAGGTGACCTCTGGGGGGTGTTTGCCTCCGACGCCGAACAGTGGATGCATGATACAGCTTAACACGTTTCCTTTTGTGAAGTGCTCTCTTGCTATTATATTATAGCATTTCCAATATAAAGAAGGATTTCGAAGGGGTTTTCTAATCCTAATGAAAAATTTGAATGAAAAAAAAAGTGGGGCACGAGCACTCTAGTTCAAATTAGTGTTAACGCCTGCGCAACGCCCCATTTTACGATACGATACGATTTTGACAGCACAGATCTAATGACTTTAAACAGGAAATGTAAAGTAATTAATTACATTAGCCACACATAATCCTCCTCGCTGTCTGCACATATATGGTGGCGGAACTCCGTTCCCTGCCCACCTGTCTCATTTATTGTCCCCTGAACTTACTATCTATCATAGAAGTACAGTACATACGCTTATCTGCTTACTCGCTTTTGCTTTATTATTGCCCTTTGCTACTGCAGCAATGCCAAAAGTATCCCTGCGGGTTGAACTGGAAGATAAGGCTCCAGGGTCAATCTGGTACCCACCTTGTGATGTTTTATCCCGGAGCTGAATCATGCTGAACGGCTCTGGTGCCATAGTAATTCGTCCGAAAAAATTGCGACTATGCCTTTGATGGATTGCATCAAACGGTCTATATGAAATAGCATATTAATATGATGACTTCAAAACTAATGTCATCTAGCCCTCAATTCAGATAAGCTTACCCAATTTATTAAAGGCTTTCTCGGAGAATATCGTCGTGATATCCACACATCGGTCAATGAAGTCACAGGCTTAATCAAGCCAATAGACAAGACGCCAAGGTCTAAGAGGATGTGAATAACGTCGAGGACAGGACGTCGATGGCTGAAAAAGCTTAGGTTCCCTTGGAAGGACCCCAAGAAGGGCATATTTCTTGATGGGTATGAGCGAGAAGACAGGCCGAATATCGCAAGAAATCTCTTTAGACTATGAAAGAAATGTTGCCCTACATGGTCGAGCTTAGCTCGGATGAGACGATGAAGCCGAAACGATACCCTCCTACGGCATTGGCCAATGTTAAAAACTCAACGATCTTAGGCAACTATAATAGCTGTATGCACTTAATGGAGTTGTATCGGCAAAGAGTGGCGTATGGCACTTCGAATGGAAGAAACTCACTTCACACCAGGAAGCATACATTCCTGATGAGGATCGTGATTTCTGTTAGGATCAACGTTCCTGTCATTTGTCATCAATCACATGGTTTACTTGCACGAAACTATATTGGGGTTAGTATAATCCAAATTAAGATCAGTTAATGTGGGCCCTTTCCTATTTAGGCAAAGTACCCAGTTGTCTCATGTGCCTAAAAGTTGCCTTTTTTCAAACGCCATAGGCTCCTTTGGTAGTAGGAATTTCAACTATTTGAGAACATTATGTTTAATAATAATCAACGCTCTATAACCTAGTGTTCATAACTCTACGACCCCGTGTGGTGTGGTTGAGGCAATGAATTTTGAAAATTGTAACTTTTTCTTGTGGTATGTGGGCAGGGAAAGCCGCCTCCTTCTCAAGCGCTCTAACAGGGGGCTCGCTTGTAACGCGCCGGTGACTTTCCGGAGGCACTTATTCTGAAGGACATCCTTGAGGAGAGCCAAAGCTCGTAATTACGTATTATAATCCAATGTTTAACCATATTTGTTATAGCTTGGTATTCATAAAGCAATTCAAAATGAGATTTTCTAATTCCAATGAAAATAAAAAAAGTGGGGCGTGAGCACGCCAGTTCAAATCAGTATTAGGGCTTAGACTAAGTGGTAATGTAAACAAGCAATACACATATTCAACTTTTTCATCAAATCCCATAATCCCATCTACGACTTGATCTCATACCATCACTTTGAGTTGCTAGCTATGTCTGCTGACATTCCCACACACAGATCTGACGAGCAGGTCGCTTACCCTACTGACCAAATCATTATTGGCGAGCCCCTTCCTGATGCCGAATATGAGTCATACAAACCAGTTGAGAGCGTGCCTACCTACGGTCGATTGCTCCGCAAAACCTGGTGAGAGTCGTTGATGTTGAGAGGCGGAGTATATAGGGGTAGATGGAGGGCCCCCATAGCTGGCCTATGGATACAGCGGTTACAGGGGAGACACGAAGCTGAAGGGAAGGTAGGCGGCGGCCTCGCCGCCGGTGCTGGGGGTAGACCTGGGTTTTCCTATGTTGAGCATAAGGTTTTGTCCCACCTAGAGATGCATGGGCCCAGATGGGATCTGCATCAGGCGCAAAATAGATTTAATAATAATTACGAGCTTTTAAGGGAGATTTGGTTAGCTGTGACTAGCCGATCCCTAGTGACTAGATCCCCAGCTGTGCCAGCACATGCATGCCAAAATTGTACAATATCCCCCACTTACCCCAGAACTTGTATCTACAAGAGAATTTTGGCCAAATATTTACAGATCATTTACTATGAAATATTTTCAAAATGTGCAAGTGTGTGAAAGTGTTGAAAAACCGCTTCTTTCATAGACCTAAGCAGCCTTAGCGTGCCGAACCCCAGCCTAATGGGGCTGAGACTCGGGCTGACAACGCGTCTACTGCTTCAGTACCGCAAGCCAACGAGCCTAGCCCGACTGAAGCCCAGTTGAAAAACTCTTCTCTGCCGAGAGATTTATGGCAATCTGCCTACAAGCAGCTAGATCGAAAAGAGCAGAGTATCCTGTTGAAAGTATACATTCCTGCTCTGACCAATGATGGCGACGAGAACCTCTCACGAACGAGACGTATAATAAACGAGGTAATTGAGATAATAAAAGAGTAGTATGAGAAATATCAACATGGAGGATTAAAAAATTCGGAGGTCAACGGGTGAAGATGTTGGACCTACAAAAACTTTCAGAAAATAATCAATGCCGCACTGTCCTTCAAGGATATCATTAGCTATGATGTGTGACCTCTGCCGCGGTCACAGCGGTTGCTTTTGACCCAACTCAACGTGCCACGAATGCTTGGGCAGCTGTCTCACTTGGATTGACTATAAGTCATCCCAAACATAATCTGTAAGAGAACGAAACTAGCTTGTAATCTTCAATGTAGATGACCAAAAACCGCTTTGACTTGCGTGAGGCCTTGTTTGGTTCTTCAGAATATTTAGTGATGTCCTTACTCGATGTGCCTATGTCGAAAATAATTTTTACCACAACAATTCCGCGAGAAGAGTCGAGATAGGTCATGTCATTATCCGCGTCTGTAAAACAGTCCTTCAATATGCAGCAGAGGTGTTGACTGGTCAAGACCCTAGAATAGGAAGGTGGATACTGGATAGTGTCACTGTAATTACCAACAAACGGCTTATAGAGCTGCAATCTTCTGTCAAGGAAGAGGAGCACTATTCGCATCAATGGGTCCAGTTAGATGGACATTTACATCACCGAGAACAAGCTGAGCGCCTCCTAGCTCGAGTGGATGAAATGTCGGCATTTTCTCAGAATTGTATTCAAAAATTCAATTTACCTATCGCGGAAGGAGCATTTTAGAACTCATTCTCGAATCAGCCTGAAGACGTATGTCTTTCCGGGACCAGAACTGAGCTCCGCTGCCAGGCTTCAAGGTGGGCTGAATCGCCAAGTAGCAAATGCATGTTTTGGTTAAATGGCATGGCGGGAACAGGAAAGTCTACCATCGCTCGAACGCTTGCACAATCTTTCGAGGAGAGCGGGCAACTAGGAGCCAGTTTCTTCTTTAAAAAGGGTGAAGCCGACCGTGGTAATGCAAAAAGGCCTGTATCAACTATCGCACGGCAATTAATCACCCATAACCCACAGCTGACACCCAGCGTATAAAAGCGATTGAGAAAGACCCGGATATTTCGGAGAAATCTCTTCAGGTGCAATTTAATAAACTCATTCTCCAGTCACTATTGAATCCGGAACTGAAGCAGGCTATAACAATGGTGATTGTGATTGATGCGTTAGATAAGTGCGAAGAGAAAAACAACATAAAGGATATACTTCAGCTTTTTCCACGGCTCCAGAAGTCCACCTCTGTCCCTATAAAAGTCTTTCCGACAAGCAGGCCTGGACTACCAGTCCGTCATGGCTTCGGGCAAAATGATAACCATCAGGACCTGGTCGTTCACTGGCTTCCCAATCCAGTAATAGAGCATGATATACGTATCTTCCTAAATGACCGATTTTCTACAATCAAGAAGAACCGGAAATTTTCCCAGGACTGGCCTGGAACTGAGGCTATAGACACCTTAGTCATGGTGGCTGCTCCACTCTTTATTTTCGCAGCCACTATATGCCGCTTTGTCGAAGAAGGAGCACATCCAGAAAAGCGCCTTAATAGATCTCTTGACTTTCGTACGGTCATATCCGCATCCCAGATGGATAGCATGTATCTCCCAGTCTTGAATCAGCTTTTAGATTGTGATAGTGAGGATGAATCAAAGGAGCTTTTAAAAGAGTTCCAGGACGTTGTTGTCATCATCCTTCTTTTACATCCACTCTCGGTTACCGCAAGCAAAAGGATCATGGAGTCCTGAGCTGCAGACTCCTTCTCTCCAGACGGGGATGTGCTGGCCTCAGGCTCTTATGATCACACTATCAAGCTCTGGAATGCAAAGACTGGTATTGAATTGCAGACCCCCACAGGTCATTCTAGTTGGGTTCACTCGATGGCCTTCTCTCCAGGCAGGGATGTATTCGCCCCAAACTATGGCGATAACACTATCAAGCTCTGGAATGCCAACATCGGTGTCGAACTGCAGACCCTCACAGGCCATTCTGATTGGGTTCTGTCGGTAGCCTTCTCTCCATACGGGGAAGTGGTGGCCTCAAGCTCTGGAATGCAAAGACCGGTGTCGAATTGCAGACCCCTACAGGCCATTCTAATTCAGTTCGGTCAGTAGCGTTCTCTCCAAACGGGGATTTGGTGGCCTCAGGCTCTCAAGATGACACTGTCAAGCTCTGGAGTGCAAAGACCGGCCGGTATCGAACCGCAGACCCTGATAGGCCATTCTGTTTCGGTTCTATCGGTGGCCTTCTCTCCAGACGGGGATGTGGTAGCCTCAGGCTCTGATGATTACTCTATCAAGCTCTGGAATGCCAACACCGGTGTCGAACTGCAGACCTTCACAGGCCATTCTGGTTTGGTTCAGTCAGTGGCCTTCTCTCCAGACGGGGATATGCTAGCCTTAGGGTCTAATGACGGCATTATCAAGACTGGTTGTCGAACTGCAGACCCTGATAGGTGGGTTCTGTAATAAACAGCCAGATCTAATAAGAACCGAAGAAGAATGAAATCTCTATTTAGGTGCTATGATACAAGAATATTAAGCATAAGAAAAGAAACGGGATCTTGCGGAAGCAGACTTCTATGGACTAGCCTGTGTACTATTCCTCCTTCCGTAAGGTGTCCCAGCCAGTCAGGTGACTCGGTCCCAGCAGCTATCATATGTTGATGAGGTCATCACAGTTCTCTCGGTGGCGGGATGTGGTGGCCTCAGGCTTGATGACGCTATCGAGCTTCGGAATGTCGAGACAACTGCAGACCCAAACAGGCCATTCTAGTTAGGCTCTGTCGGTGGCCTTCTCTCCAAATAAGGATATGCTGGCCTTAAGCTCTAGCGATCACACTATCAAGCTCTGGAATGCCAAGACCGGTGTCGAACTGCAGACCCTCACCGGCCATTCTGATTCGGTTCAGTCGGTGGCCTTCTCTAGGCGGGGATGTAGTAGCCTCAGGATCTTTCGATCACACTATCAAGCTCTGGAATGCAAAGACCGGTGTTGAACTGCAGACCCTCAGGTCATTCTAGTTTGTTGAGTCGGTACGGTAGCCTTCTCTCTAGATGGGGATGTGGTGGCCTCGGGCTCCGACGATCACACTATCAAGCTCTGGAATGCCAACACGGTGTCGAACTGCAGACCCTCACAGACCATGATTCTGTTTAGTCGGTAGTGGTGCCTCTAATTGTCACCAAACTGTATATAAGCCCAATTTTCAAGTATCTATGGCGGATGGATGGGTGGTGTTCGGGGGTGAGAAAGTACTGTGGCTCCCTTTCAACTACCGTGAGTATACTTGCTCGGCTATGAAAGAAAGATGGCAACCTTGGTCTCGGCTATTCTGATGGGCGGGTCTTTACTATAGGATTTCATACCCCTCCAGATTAACTCTTTTTTAAATCTACTTTCTATTATCTTTAATCTCTACTTTAAAAAAAGGTCTAGGATAGATGAGCATTATATATGATTCGCACTTGTCACAACTTCCTCGAGTAGTTTCTACATGCTTTTAAAGTGCGGTGACTTGCCACTCACAGCCAACATGCTGTTAAATAAGCGACTTAGAAAGTTAGAATAAGAAATACTATCATAGTACCGATTGTATTAGGTTACGTGTCTCTTCCTTTCATAGTAGCTAATATACATTTTCACCTTGCTCTTCCATTATGAATATAGCCACCTTGGCCAGGTGGAAGCAGGACCCAGCCGAGGGAAACATCCCACCATCTCCTTGTTAGGTGTAGGAAGTGGCGCAGCCAGCTGGAGGCCTATATCGGGACGGTAGAAAGGCTGGCATCACGGAAGCGTCGAGGGCAGGTTCGTCTGGTGCCAGAAACGACATCTCGAGCTTTGGTTGTTGCGCACATCACGCTCTTGATATCTCCCCATAGTAAAAAGTAAGGGCCTTTATACTTCCGACCTGGATGAACCTCTACAGGTCCGTTTGTGGAGGATGGAGACCTGGAAACCCGTATACTTGACACCTGTACCCGTCTCGGGGATTGCAGCTCGGCGTGGTCAGGTGAAAACTCGGCGTGGTTACGGGATTATCACTTAACATCTCTAACCACGCTGAGCTTTCCAGGATTCTGACCATGTCGTGGTTACAAACCCACAATTTCTAACCACGCCATTAAGTGCCTGTCTCTATGTAAAGGGGCGCGACCCTTGTGGTCGCAGCCCTCACCTCGTTTTTCTCTGGGGGCGTGCCCTATATATTTTATATCCGGTGCGCTTACCTAGGATGGTCGGAATCAGGTGTCATATGATGGTGATAGGCCTATCAGACCTTTTCAGACCTTTTTATTTCTAGCCATGGCGTGGTTAGAAAAAGCCCATCGTGGTCAGGATGAAGTCCGAAACTTCTAACCACGCCGAGCAAAAAAGCTTGGCAAGTCCGAAACCATGTTTCTGACCATGGGGTGGTTAGAGATTGTGGGTTTGTAGGCTTGGAACCACGACATGGTCAGAATCCTGGAAAGCTCAACATGGTTAGAGATTTTAAGTGAGAACCCCGTAACCATGCCGAGTTTTCACCTGACCACGCCGAGCTGCAATCCCCCACAAAGGGGGTTACTGACGCCGGACACCACGAGAAGGTAAGAATCTATTGTCCTAACTGCTTGACGAGAGCAGCTATCCGGGGTAAGCTCACCGGAGGCTCTTAGGCAACTATATTCACTTAATAGAGTCGTACCGGCAAGGGGCAGTATATGGCACTGGCGAATGGAAGAAAGTCCACTTCAAAAACTATGTTTACGCTATAACCTACTGTTTATGGGAATCGATAAGGACACAGCGCTTTGGCTAAGGACACAACAGTCTAACCGCTTATAGATAACACGTACATAGGCTAACATACAAATTTACGAGTGTTGTAATGATACCTCACCATACGTAATGCCAAGGTAATAATAATGGCAGAATCTTAAGTGAGATTTTACTGTCATAAATATCACTCATAATCCCGTATGAACCATATTCTCTAAGCTTAGTATTGGCAGTCTCTTTGGATTCAGCGGAGCAGCACTGCCATTACCTACTACTGAGCCGGCGCCAACTGTATAGACAGTATGTTGATCATCCCGACGAGCCCTTGCAACACTCAAAACCCGTTGGCCGTGCTTGACCCTCTCAGTCCATATTGAATCCCGCCGCTTCGACTACTTGCCTTGGCCCTTTTTATGCGTGACTTTATTCGCATTCCTTCTCTGCAGTTGGACTGCTGATTCTCGAGGATACCAGCTATTTTCGGCTTCAGGCCGTCGAGATCGGTCGTAAAACCAATGAGAATGGATCTCGGACAGGGCAATCGGCGACTTAGAATCCATATAAAACCGCGGTCGATGGCTGTAACGACTAGGGTACTGGGCAGCGTGACTAAGGTTGGAGGATCACCATAAATGGTGCATTTATAGAACAAAGGCACAGATGACAGAATTTATCGCTGGTCCTTCCATAAGGGTCAGGTTCCAGCCAGACTATATACAAAGATTTAGGGTCGGAGTATGTTTATCCGTGAACTACATGCAACTAGAACCAAACTGGAAGGATAATCCCAATGTCGTTACAATGGCGACATGGCAGCCCAGAAAGCTCGATAGGAGCGTCCGTTTGGACATCGCCGGGACTTCGCTCCCTAATCATGATCATCCACTCAGCTTCGATCCGACTCATGGCGTATATACTGATATAACCAATAAGATCCATATACCGGGAAGAGATGCGCGCAACTGTCGTCAACCGTGACTGGGCATCTGCGAGCGTAGCTTTCCAGTTACCATGTTGGGCTCTCCAGAGCGGAGAAGACACTGAACAGTAATATAGAGATCACCCATTGAGTTTAGAATATATTCGAGCAACCGATGTGACCCCTCGATTCGGGATGACGTTCGATGGCCAAATGCCCAGTTGTATCTACCTATGCCCAAGCCATTCGGGTTTTGTGTGGTCCAATCCATGTATCCCGAATGTATTTCACCAGAGGCTATGGGTGGGTTTGCTGGGAAGAGTTCTAGTAATTGGCCGTAGACTCCGCGATAGTTAGAGATCTCAAGACCGATTTCTAGTCTTTTATGAATTAAGCTGTTCTTTTGGGCCCTTCTCATCACTGTTGAGCCCTACCTGAAAATACCTTTTGGCATGGCCAACAATATTATGGTTGACATGCCAACTGCAGAGAAGCCGTTTGACTCCATCCTCCGAAAAGACGGTATCAATTCCGTTTATAAGCGCAAGTTCACGGTTGGTAATAAAGACTCCAGGAAAAGGGATTTCTTCGGCCTTAAGAATCGATCAGATATGCGAAATAGCCCACTCGTATGAGAGAATTATTATATTAGTATATATAATATAGACTTATAGAGCTAAAACATTTTTCTTCCTCTAGTCTAGATTTTTTCATTGCTGCTTGATCACCTTACTGATAATCTTCCTCTTTGTCACGACTCATGAAAATAAAAACCGGGTGGATCGTGACATGCATACACAAACGTGAGTTACTAAAATACTATATTGTGGAAGGGCTGGATCTATCAGGAGAAAACAGTGTAAAACATTCCCATTGGGCAGCAGCGGTGAGCCGGGTCATTGGCGGGAGACAATTACTAGTATTACAGTACTCGTAAATTTGTGTGTTAGCCTATGTACGTGTTACCTATAAGCGGTTAGACTGTTGTGTCCTTATCAATTCCCACTGTTTATAATTGGTGTGGTTGAGGTGATGAATTTTCAAAATAGTGCCATAGTAGAGGAACAGATAATGGCTAGGGCCTCAAGGGACTTGATGATGGGGTGGCCCGAAAGCCCGGTTACTATTCGCAAGCATTTGGGGCGGGCAGCTGCCGCGGTTCCCCCAGGAAAGCTATGTAGGCGACGATAGGCTGGTGATCAGAGCTGTGGCGTATTGTGCTGTCCACCTGACAGCTCACTATGTGTTGTGCTATTGTTTTTGATAAAAACATAAGATCGATGGTAGACTGAGCAGCGATCTTCGCTTCGCCTCCAAGTGGTAGTTCCTGGTGGCGTCGCTAGGTCCATATCGGCTTGATTCATATGCTACTAGTAGCGTTTGTCCTATTCCAGATAAATTCTGGTCTCCACATACTGATCGAAGTAATTAGTTGGCCCGATTGTTCGGGGCGCAAAAATCTATGGTCTCGGACCATCGTGTGCCCTTGGCTGGTGGATTAATTTAATCGCTCGAGACTAAAGAAGTTGACGCATGTACACTATACTTCATCCTGGGCTGGATGGTGAGATTGGACAGCAAAATTATAGCTAGAGCACTGCAAGCCAATGCAAGTATAGGCACAATGACTATTAATCATTAAATGGGACATCCCTGTTTATCTTATAAAAAGAGATGGAAACCCTCATTAATCTCACACTCATAGTCGTTTAGCGAGAATAATAAAGAGATGATCATCAAGGATCGATTGAAGGACACGTTACCAGAATAATGAGAGACAAGTAAGACTCTATATACTCTACTCTATCTACTCTATGTACTGACCTATTTATGCAGGTACTAGCGGTACTATTAGATTAACGCTGGATGACGTTAAATAAATACATATTGCTAGAAAGTTGGTGACTTGCATTCCATTTTGTTTGAGTATGTGCATTAGATGTACTACTAGTAAATAATTGGACCGTGTTGAGGATATGAAGCACTCTACATATATAATGCGTCATCAAGAGGAGATATGCTGTTAGGGGTGGGTATATGGCGTTATGAATGCTCTAATCTTGTCATGGCTTTAAAATCGAGCATATGTATTCTAAAGCCCGATCACCACACTACCAGCTGCAGCCGCAGCAAAAGACTGAATAATTTATAGATAATATGAAGTACATCTACCTATTCTATTTCATTATAAATATAAAGACTTTTGTCCTGTAAAATAGATTTTATACCATAGTATAGTACCAGTACGTCTGGGCTCATGGCACTGCTCATCTAAAACTTTAGCTTTTAGCATAGTTGCATAAACCCATTACTGTGAGACGCCCCGAAGCCTAGCTAGCCGTAAGGCTAGGAGCGGTCCATAACGGAATCCAAAATTCGAGGAAAGATAAAAGGAGACGTGGCGCAAACTCTTTTCCATACACTGTGTGGGGGGATCAGATTCATATGATATTTAAACCCTAGCCCATTCCCCGGATACGAGCCTTTTGACGAATTAGACCTCCTTATTTTGATCTTAAAGGAAAATTAGTTACAAGGTATTGGACGGTCTAGTACCAAAAGAAAATAGTAGTGGAGTATGCATGGCAAGCCGGCGGATGGCCCTTGAGGTGTAGCTATATAAGCTAATTGCATAGTGAATTACTGGAAAAGGCCGTGAAGATGGTCAAATGGAAGATAGAGTCGATTCCTTGTTGGCCTGGGCTGTTCCTCACAGAGCGTATGCATCTTCTCTTCCGAAAGACTATCATTCGGACGCTTCGGATCCATCGACTCAATCGGACGGTCGAATATCAATATTGTTTTTGTATTTCAAATCTTTACCTTCATATATGAGTGCGGATTCACTAACTCGTGTATCCTAGCTAGGAACGCCATTAACTTAACTAAATTATTAGTCTGTAGTTAACTGATATCAACAAGAGGTACTATACCTAGATAAGCATCAAGCCAGGCTGGCAGCCAGCTTTGACAGATCCAGTATTCTATACCCACACCCATGATAGGCAGTGGTAACTATCTGGCGGTCCAAAGCGAGTGGGCGGTAGCTGCCGACTTTATGATTTTAGTATAGTGGTGACTAGTATATGGTGGGTTAAAGAGGGTACGGTCAAGCCAGCCAAGCTTTTGATCCCCTAGTTAGAGACGTTAGGTTAAAACTAGGACCTTTCTTATAAACCTTCATCTCTCTGACCAGCTGGTACCTTATGTTGCGGTGGTTTGCTAACCAAGAATTCAAGAAATGGATAATACTAGTAGCCATAAAGAATATGTTAATGTACGTGCACATTCATGCACCAAGATCATCTGATTTGGCTGACGCAACTACTATAAATCCTTTTTTGAACAATGTTTTAGGAAGCCGATCGGGAAGCATATCAAAGTCCCACCGCTAAAGAGCGTGTCCTGTTACGGAAACAGGACTTGAGAATTATCCCACTATGTGTGGTTATAATGACTCTATCCTTTATGGATCGAGCAAATATAGGTACTGCGTTCCGGCTTGTAAATTCAAGAGAAACGCTTATGATGGGCCTTGTTAGGAAATGCAAAAGTCCTAAATGCCAATACAAATAACAGCTTCCTGACTGAGACACATATGAGCGAGCACCAATTCGTGTTAGTTCACCTGCCTTCCTTTGCCTGTCTCTATTGACTTTGATAGCATCGCTTTGACGATCTTTTACGTTGGTTGGTTGTTTTTTGAGGTCCCTGCCAACATCCTTTTGAAAAAGCTGCGACCCAGGGTCAGTTCCGAAGCGTCCCCTTTTATTATCATTTAGCATCCCTAACTTGCTATCCAGAGATTGATTGCAATTGTGGTGACCTGGTGGAGCGTAGCGACTATCGCGATAGGCGGTACACATACATTCGCGCAAGTGGCTGGTTTGCGATTCCTTTTAGGGGTTGCAGATTGTTGCCTTATACCGGCATTTATTTTCCACCTCACTTTCTGGTATCGGGTTGATGAACGTTCATTCCGCACAGCTCTTATATTTGCCTCAGCAACCCTGGCCGGAGCCTTCGGTGGCCTGATTGCTTATGGAATTGGGTACATGAACGGTGTCTGTGGCCTATCGGCATGGCGTTGGCTGTTCTTGTTAGAAGGTGCTGTATCTTGCGCTTTCGCTCTTGCAGTTTGGAATCTTCTACCCGATTTCCCAGAATGTTCTTCCTGGCTCTCCGCAGAACAGCAGGAGCTCGCACAGGAGAGGCTCCGGGTTGAAGGCTCCAAAGCAAGCGCGGCAGGCATAACTTGGGAAGATTTAAAAATGGCCCTAACTAATTGGCCTATGTACGGGCACTGGCTAGTATGTGCATTCTTTAGCACACTATCGTCCTATTGTGAAGTTGGATTCTTTGCATGCCATCTAAGCAGGTACTGACTAAGCCTTTTCAGATGGCCCTTGCACTTGCGACCCCAGTTGCCAGCCTGATGCTTTTCACGCCGACTCTCACTGCCAGCTTCGGCTATTCTGGTCTGCAGATGCAATTGATGACTGTCCCGCCCAATGCCGCTGCCTATGTGATATCGTTGATTGTAGCATGGTCCGCAGACCGCTTCAACGCGTATGACCCTCTACATAACCCTCCCGAAGATTGATGTCGAAGTCTAATAAACATGAAGGCGTGGCGCCCACATGGCCATATTCTCTTTTCTCGGTGCAATCGGCTTCATTGTGTCTGCTCTGCTACCACCTGAAGCCTATGCCGTGTGTGCTCCTACTCTCCTTTCCAGCATTTCGTGTTCACAATGAGCTATTATGTAAAGAGACTAACTAGGTGATGTAGCAACGATACTGGTGCTTAATGCTCACTTTCACTGGAACATTTTCCTGCATACCACCATCCCTATGTTGGATCGCATCCAATGCCTCCTCTACTGCAGCGGTGGGACTTGTCCTCGCTCTGAACAGCGCTTCCAGCTCCCCGGGGCAAATCGTGGGTACGTGGATTTATAAGGCCAACGAGGCAAAAATAGGCTATCCAACCGGAAACTGGACCAACGCTTCAATGCTCCTATTTACTTGTTTGATAAGCGTGTTGTTGACATTTCACTATGCGCGAGCGAATCGTCTGACCGCAGGACTTGCCGAGAAAAGACCGTTTGTATACTAGTACTAGCTTTTGTGTGAATTAAGTAGTGCGCCTTGGCACACTAGAATCACAGCCAACCCTAATGTAATATATAGGGGCTGAGTAGATTTAGGGATATCATAACGTAAAAGGATACCGGGCTGGCCAGTTCGAATCTCCACACAAAATGCCTGTTTTTGCAGCCTTATAATATCCTGGTTCCCAACCTGGAGGTTGGATTCTATGTCGATAGAACCGTATATTAAACATACGAAAAATTAGAAGTAATGTCGATAGGTCCTGAGCTGACTAGGGTAAAAAGCTAGGCTTAGACACAGGGCTGCCCGGGCAATACCGGATAGACGGAAATACTAGTGACATACATATAGCAACACTTCAATGTCAAAATTACCAATGGGCCTATCTATGTACATCAAGGTAGCTCCAGTTGATTCCGAATGTCATCATAAATCGTAACAGACAGCGAGCAATACTAGTGAGTTGAGGCCGGTTCCGCCAAGTGAGAGATATAAGGCTCCAAAAAGTGGCAGTTTGTATGGGGATTCATTCTGGCCAGCAAGCAGGCACTATATATAGTAGCTTGCCCGGGCTCAACTCATTACTATTGCTCGCTGTGTACTACTATTTATAATGACAGTAGTGGAATCAATTAAAGCATACCTCACATACACATATGTTACTAGTATCTGCGTCTATCTGGCATTGCCTGGCCATCCCTGACGTTCCGACCAAAACCTTATCTCCGCAAGCTCAGACGGATCGAATCTTTCTGACCGCTCACGCTAAGATACACCGTCGCGCCACTGCACTACTAGTTTGCTTTAGTATTTTGCTTTAGCATCAAGCTAATTAAGCGACCCGATAAGTGTACGCGGTCGCAAACAGAGAATGTTGCAGGGGGGGGCGTGATACCATGTATGGTATAGCGTATGGTGTCATGCCCCTTTTAACATGAAAGCTGACGCTACTGCGTTAGGGGTCTGGGTTCCCGAGATAACCGAAACCCAACTTTTTACCCTTTACTCCTCTTGGCACCTATTGACACTACTTCTAATTTTTCACATGATTAATAATACATGGTTCTATCGATATATACAACCTTTAAATTAGAAATCTGGGTATGCTGTGGGTGTTGAGATATGCTGCAAACACTGGCATTTCGATGGGATTCCAACTGACCAGCTCGTGTCCTTTTACGTTACTAGTAGTAGTTGGGTATTTATTATTATTATTAATCATGTTTCCTATGAACCCAAAATCTTATTCGTCCTAACCCTATAATCTTGTTTGTGCCTGAGGAACCGAGGTAAGCTGGGTTGGTTGGGGCCGCACATGACCTACCCGTGAATCCTCCTGCTAGTCCATAGTATAAAGATTTTTTTTTCGAATATGATATGATTACCTACTACCACGTGCGCAAATTCATGTCAGACTCTACTGCTTATCCAGAGATGAGATGACCTTTGAGGATGATGATAAATCAAGTCTGAGGTCTTGTGTGTAAGAGGGTGTCCTATATATATAGCCTCTTTATTTAAGGCAGTTTAGCGGGTTAACTAAGCTATAATCTAACGATTCGTAAAGGCAATAAAAATCAGAATCCTTCAGCATGGGGATCAAGATGAGCACAAAAGTGGTTCTGGTTTTTAATTGTTGGATTATGAGCTAGCAACAGAGGATTATGGGCTAGCAGTAGAGGAATATCTAGGGCTTTCAACTAATTGCTACAGAAGAAGGAAATTTATATGTGGAAACGTAACGGGGAACAACGATGGGCGCTGGGAAGCGCTGACATGATCTTGAATTAAAGGACTAACTTATACATATATGTTATACATGTCTTGGTTATCACTATATAAAAAAAATCCTCAACTCCCGATCCTCAATGTCTTGTACCCGCCGTGTTCCATCAACTCAGTTCGGCTCCAAGTTAGATCAGCTGCAAGTCAGCTTGACTGCAAGTCAGATCAAGTGCAAGTCAGATCAAGTGCAAGTCAGATCAAATGTAAGTCAGACTATCTGCATCAGCTCTCCGTGATACTCTTCTTGGGAATCAGCCTGCTAAATAAAGGATGCCTCAAAATGTCCTTTATTCCAACACTAATAAGACATCCGCCCCAGAATCTGGCATTCTTGGACAAGTCAAAAACAGTGCAACCATTTCGCAGGATAGGGTAGCTGGTGAGGAAATGGTAATGGCCGATTCCCTCAGGTTTGATCCATTACCATTTCCTCACCCAGCTGTTCTATATCCTACGAAATGATTGCGCTGTTTTTGACTTGTCCAAGGATGCTAGATTCTGAGCTGGGCCTAGCTAAGCAAGTTGATCGGTGGCAAGCTTTTCACTGTTACTTGGCAAGACAGCCAGTCCATAATGGATACAGCACCCCGACCGACTCCCTTGCTAGCTCTAGAGCGAATGGTTAAATCTTATAGATACAGTTGCTATCGATACCGCCAAATATTTAGGCTTAGCCTACACCGACTTGCCCACCAAAGGGTTTGATGGATCCCGCCATCACCCACGCGATCATCCCCCACTTGGAGATTAGTGACAGGAGATTCCTAAAAATGCTCATGCTGCGTGCAGATCTAGGCCAATACCGGATAATTACTAGAACACAATCGTTAGCTAACAATGACATATGGCTTGGTGTGAAGAATTGTCGATTGATCTAGCCAGAGAGGATCGAACTCAGGCGGAAGAGATTCGGGAAAAGCCAGGATACCACAACGCCCCATGAGATCCTCAAGCACCCTATTTCCAGTACGGAGTCCCAAGCCGACGCCGATCGCCAACATAGACTCATAGAGCAGCTGGAGGGACCTGAGGCCTCATCTTCTATCGCGTCCTAGGGGCCCTAAACAGATACCGAGCTCCTCGCATAAACAGAATCCCTCTCCGGGGCTATATTAAGTCCCTAGTGTATACGTCAATACGCTTGCTGTTGTTGAACACTACTAGTCTATACAATGAATTCGGAAGGAGCTGCCGTGGGGTTGAAAAACTTCCAGCCGATTGTTGAAGCCTCTTCCACAGACAAAACCAGGGAGAGATGTATATAACAGCATGGATTTCTTAGAGATTCCAAGCTAGATCAAGGCGCGCGACTTTGTATAGAGTCATCCCCGTACATCTCATTCTTAGTGCCTATTGGGTAGCTTCTAGTAGCTTCCTTTTACGCTTAGCCTGTGCTTTGACACCTTTTGTATATACTAGACTTCCTTGAGAACCATGAATGATAAACATCCGGTCTTCAAGAATGATTTATTTGTATGTTTTCCCCGGGCAGGTTTCATATCATTCCTTCTTCACAACATCAACCCCAAAAGCATTGTCTGCGTCTCTTGCTACATAGTACTAATATATATGGTAATACCGAATAATGCAAAGAGGTAATACACCAAGGAGACAAGCCGGTGGGCGGGTGTCTGTCATAGCCGAAAGGCTGGATACAGACGATAATCTTGATTAAATAATAATTAAACAATAATAATAATACCGAATAATGCGGCGTCTTTTGTGCTAAGACGGCATTCTAGGATTAGGGGCGCTTCCCTGGAACACGGCCATTACGCCTATAGCATAGCTAGTTCAATTTCCTCGATTAATGAAAGAATTCTGGGGTTATCATAGAAGAATGTCTAGGCCCAACGGGCGAATCCATTCTTTTCCTCCGTAGTATAACAATCCATGGGATATTCTAACAAAAGATCATTATATAATAGAAGCCAGCTATTTGTTAACATCTCTCTAGAAAGCAGCTGAAAAAGTCCCAGTAGAAAATAATCTTATGAACAGAAGATACCATGACCTTCACGAGTTCGATCGTCCGGTCAAATTTCAATCACCCCCTTCCCCAACGGAATCGTCCTTCTATTGCGGGAACAAATGTAGATCAGCGCGTCTCAACATTTCCAATGCAATTTGATCACCTTTAGCACGTTGCATGTAAAAACCGAAAATGCTCAACCTTATCTGCTCCGGCACGATTCTTAATCTCAACGCTCATTCTCGATCTCAACGCGATCGTTATCAAAAACCGCCTTCGCCTAGCTACGTCTTCCGAGTGTACAACTGATGTCTCTTGTCTTCTCAGTTCCAACTAGCACCATCGCCGATCTAGATCCAGAGAGTTTGGGGCAGCCAGCTAGTATGGGTTCGGTTGAGAGGACCTGTCACTTTAATACATGCATGTACATGTGGAAGGGCGTGGGGAAAATAGCAAATAGCTAGCGCGAGTAGCTAGCTCCCGGCTTGGTTGCAAGGAGTGGTAGATCCAGGTCGTCGGATAGTCGAGGCGCTACTAGATTTGAAGCCGTCCGGGATGGGCGGGATAAAGTTTGTTAAGGAATCGAAATCGCTTGCTAAATTTCTCTCGCTGTCCGGAAATAAGTTCAAAGAGGGAATTTGAGACGTTGTTGTTTGCCATCGGCGCAATAAGAGTGGCGAATGCTAAGGTCGAGCTGGGCTTTATATTGGCCCCTATCACGACCGTCCACCTTTAACTCACTTGCAGGTTAGCTAGAAATATACCGCCCTTAGAGGCTTCGATTCAGTCCGGCGTTTTACATGGCGATCCCTTATAGGAGAGTCTGGAGCCGGCCAAAGGCATAATACCTGTTACGCCATCGTTCGGTAGCATTGGTATGGTGCAGTCTGTTGAAAATCTTACCAGGAACTTGACTACAAAACTTGTTTAGTTTGCAGGCTATATCGGGATCTCGCTTGTGTTTAACCCAATCGATTACTCTTTGGTCGGTTTCCCATTGTAGGGAGAGTCAAATATTAGTACTAAATGCGGTGTGATACATTAAGGTAAAGGGGAAGCCCTACCGGTTAGCGAATCACAGAAGCGAAAGCAATCCACTTTTGACTCGTATACCAAAAAAAAAAGGCTCTATTAAAAAGGCCGTAGTGGCCGGCTGGGATTTCCTACTCGGCGTGAATACGACAAAGTCTAACTATTATTATTATTAAATCTATTTTACGCCCGATTCGGATCCCTTTTGGGCCCATGCAGGCAGCGCACTCTCTAGCTA
>JAHQZX020005479.1:0-21661 GCA_019804575.2 Pseudotulostoma volvatum
TCAAATGTTGTGGTTGGTTGATGGCTAGTTGAAGTTGGGGGTTGATCTGCTCCGGTTCAAGGCTTCCGCCACCATACGCACCCACCATTGTAATTTTTCTGTGCCGGAATCGGAAACTGCCAACGTCCCAAATGATGGGTGGGGAAGAGAAAAATCATCAACTACTTATTATCAATAAACTGCACCTAAGCCCCTTGACATACTTAAATAAAGATGATAATGCTGACTCCATAGAGTTAGAGAAAGAGGTATTAGTCGAGCATAGATGAGAAGTCTTGGCACAGCCCTATGTAGAATAGTCACTGCTTATGGCAGTTAGGGCCTGCGTCTCCCCATTCTGACCTACGCTGGTGGCCAACCCCAGAGAGAAGGCAAGTAGCGACCTCGACTGCTGCGCTAGACAAGGTTGTTAGGGCGGCCATAAGGACTGCACTCCCAGTGTTTCGTAGAACCTCGTGCCACCTACTTGCGCATGCCGAGGGCATACCACCTATGGAGTATGTCCTGGACGACCTGCTGCACGGCGAAGCGATTCGGATGGCCCGGCTGGACCCAACGCATATCCTACGCTTCTTCCGCTTTGACAGCAAGGTAGACCGGATCCTTGAGATGCTACCTAAGCCGATCCTACCAGTACAGTACCTCAGATACACTGGGCCCTGGCCCCTACCGCCTCCTGATAGGCCACTCAGCAAGGAAGCAGAAGCCAGAGAGCATGCAGAGCGGAGGCTGTTAGCCCCGCACTCGGAAGTGTGGGCATACTTAGACGGCTTGAGAAACAAAGCAGAAAGCACAGGGTGGGCGGTGTATCAGGGCGATACGCTACTATCTGAGCTGTAAGAAATGCGGTCGGTGGGTCGAGGTCGTGGATGCAGAAGCGGGGCGGAGGCGCGGTCGGCTCGTCACGACTGACGGTCGACAAAATCCGAAAGCTGCTCTGTAGCTGGCGCCATGGTGTAGGCTGAGCCATATGGGTCTCGGGACATACGTCTATGCTAGGGAATGAGAGAGCAGACCTGCTGGCAAAGGAGGGGACGAGTCTAGCGAGGAGTGCTGGATGACTCTGGCTAGGGCAAGAAGGTGGTGGAGGCAACAGGCTAGGCTCCGACACCTTAAAGGACAGATAGAAGCCCCAAAGCCATGAAAGAACAGCGCTTACAAAGGGCTCAATAGGAGCGAGTCCTTGCTGCTAGATCCGCACATGGCGATTTCGCCGATTACCATGCCATGACGAAGCTAAGCTCACCTGCAATTGTGGCAGGAGGAAGTCCCTAGAGAAAGCTTTGTTATGAAGCTCCTCATAGGGGAATGACATACCTGGCCAAGTCCCCGCATAAGGAGCAAAAATAACGGCCGGTATTAAATTTGGTTTTTTTTTTCCTTCCTTTTCGGGGTTTGTTCTTTTAGGCAGAGGTATTCACCTCCGGTGCCAAATAGTGCCCTATCATGTACATACAATATACGCTAGTAATCCTGTCCTATGCAGTCTTTCGGCCGTTTAAAGACATAAAATAATACAATAACAACCTTATGTAGAATACTAGTGGTTTCGAAATGTCCAAAAATAGCTTAGTAAATATGCGCCAAGACATAAAAGTCATGTGAAAAGTGCAAGTTGAAGATCTTAAAGTCTCTACATCGCTTCTCTGCGGTCTCTCAACATGTGTTTATGATCTTTCGAACCCGAGGTCAGAAAGCACACCATCTCACCTGACATTCCTGCTCCATGCATACCATAGGCCGGCCCAATTGTAGCGGGCTGAAGGCCGTAGTTTGTCTCGGGCATGTAGGCCCTTCAATTATATTCCGCCCACGTGACTAAACTACACCTCCCTGAAAACCCCCCTGCAACTACTGAATCCCAATGTCCTCTTCTCTTTCTTTTCTTAACGATTCCTTTTATACATTAGCTTACTAGTAAGTTAATATAAGAGGTTTATCCCTTCACACCAATAGCATTCAATAGTCAGACTTAACGTCGCTACTTCAGGGGCCCTCCCCTAAAGTCGGTGAAAGTCTGCTAGAAATCGCTGCGACCAGGTTTCAAGGCAACATTAAGTAGTATTATTACAAAAAGGCAGCCCTGCAACTAGAGATTTTTTATTATGTACTATTGAAGTGTACTGTCTTTACATATGTTATTATTTAAAAATTAAAAGCGACAAAATCCGCATTTGCGGCAATCGAATTGAGAGATGCCAACGATCGTGGTGGTGACTCTACAACAACTTCCCCCCTCTTCAACTTCCATCTTCCTCCTCCGAACATATCTACATGACTACCTGATCCAGAGCCCTTTGTTGCACCTGGAACTGTCGTTCGCCATCTAAGATCGCAGGGTCGATGGGAACCGCTGTAAAGCATCCAATGTCTTTTTTCTTCTTCTTCC
Source organism: Pseudotulostoma volvatum (assembly GCA_019804575.2). Lineage (NCBI taxonomy): Eukaryota > Fungi > Ascomycota > Eurotiomycetes > Eurotiales > Elaphomycetaceae > Pseudotulostoma > Pseudotulostoma volvatum. Next base: position 2,390 of record JAHQZX020005479.1, read on the forward strand.
CGTTTTCCTTTAGCTTCTTTTTGAACGACTGAGAAGCTTACCGGCTACATACCTGCGTCCTGGAACGCATGTTTGATCGTACAAGCTGTAAAGGTTTTCTTACGAATCTTAGGGAGATCTCGGAAGAAGGATTGAATGTTGTATTCCGCCTCGACCGAGCGAATCCCGTTCATGATACACCTGTTGGAATGTCTTCCATTGCCAGAAACAACCACGTCGGCGGGCTGGACAAGGTGGGTTTGGTGGGAAGGGAGCTTGACGATCCAAATATGATTCATTTTTTTAGCTTTAAGAATGAACTCAGGAGACTCATGGCATGTGGCCCCGCCATCAAGAGAATCTTCCAGGGTTTATCAGGACCACAGTCGTTGTGTTTGATGAAATGGTCGAGCCATCTTATACAAATCCCCTCATTTGTATAACCAGGCGGGGATACTGCCACGGCCTCATGGCCTGTCATATTTTCATGAAACCAAGACGCCATGATTGTCCCACCAGGAACAATTACTATGGCGGGGATAGCTTTGCCGTTCGCAGAATTGCTCTCGATGACAGTTAGGGATAGGCGGTTCTCAGGCACTCCAACGTGCATCTCTTTAATCCCACCACTCTACCAGCAGGGCAAGCTATCCGGCACCCCTTCTCGTCCATATTGTGTAAGTACTTCCTACTCCTCACTCCTGTGTATTCGAGCGCTGGTCGGTATTCCTTCTTGAACCATTCGCGGTATGCATATCCACGCGGTGCCTCGCAATAGGTTTAGCTTTAATCGTGTGAAGCTCGGTAGTGTTTTTAAGCCATGTTTGGAACCACCAAGTGCTGGAAACAGGCTTCCCTCTTTAACACGGAGCCACATAGCGCAATTAAACATCATCTGCTTCGTAGCTCCCATGCCTCCTCCTACGGCTTGATCGGCAGCGTATCGTATCAGGGCTTGGTGATAATCAGGATGAAGAATCTTGTTATGGCCAGCCCCTCCAACTAGCTTCTTCGTTCTCTCATTCTCATTCCTCTTCTTCTCTTGCCTCTAAGCCTGTTGCACGGACTTCTCGTTTGCAATAGCATGGCAGCGCGCAGCCGTTGTCAGTGTCTCTATGGGCCATTGTAGAGCGAACTGCACTTTATCTTTATTGAGTAAGTCTCGCACAGTCAGGCAACGATTTTTTTTTCTTGAGTTCCGGCAGACATCACCCTGCTTTCACCGACTTTAGGAAAGGGCCCCTAAAGTAGCGACGTTAAGTCCGACTATTACCTGTCGCCACGATTAGAATGCGGTCAATGAGCCGCGTGATAAAGCACATGCAATGCTTCCACACCAAACTGGCCCAGATTCCTCCCGCCAGCTCTGCGTCTCCCATCCCACAGCACGAACTCGTTGATGAGGAGGCCTATCCAGCTTACAATTCCAAATACTTCTAACCGGCTAAACCTGAAGAGATACTTGCCAATCACTATTAGTTGCTAGTGAAGATCGGTTGGGGAACACATTCAACTGTATGGCTCGCGCGAGATATGACAAGGTATGTTCCATGCTATGTCAGCCACGATTGTTGTAATTCAAGATACTAATAGAATATGGTCTTAATTTAGATACATATGTATGGCAGGCTGAACGTTTGGTATCACTGGAAATAATAAACAACCGTAGCTCTGATGACGCCCGCCATGAGCATGACATCGAGGAACACATTGCACGACAAAACTCATCGCATCGCGGCCGTGGGATCGTCCGAACGTTCCTTGAAAGCTTCGAGGTGACCGGTCCGGAAGGGAATCATTTATGTCTGACATATGAACCAATGCGGGAGCCGCTCTGGATTCTCTAGAAACGTTTCGTGGACCAGAGACTCCCCCTCCCAATTGCAAAAGCATATCTTATTCTTCTTGCTGGCCTTGACTATCTCCACTCGGAATGCAGGGTTGTCCATACTGGCAAGTAACTTGCCTTCTCCAATCAAATCCCTCCTCTTTTGAGACAGAACGTACTATTTATCTTTTCAGACTTGAAGCTTGAGAATATCCTAATGACCTTTGAGAACGAAAATATTCTCCATAACCCCGCCAAAGAACAGACTACCAACCTGCCCATGTAATGCAAGACCGACCCAACGACTGGCCGAGCCATCTACCATTGTCACAATGACTTCGGGCCCCTGGACTGGAGGGAGCTGAGGAAGATGTTGCCCAAAATCATTGATTTTGAGCTGGCGACGTGGCTCAACACTGAGGAAGGGAAGTGGGGAAGGCGGAAGTTGGCATTCATCTCATACAGCCGGACCATTACCGTGCTCCGGAGGTCATCCTTGGTTGCGGCTGGAGTTTTAGTACAGATATATGGGTTTTTTTTGGCAGCAGTAAGGCTATCTAACGGGGTGTATTGCCCCTCGAATTCCCTCTATTTACAGGATGGAACCGCATTCATCAACCCAGGATAGCTGCGAAAACAACTAACTGCGGCCAGACATGGGATATCGTTGAGCGCACAAAACTATTCCGTCAGGTTCATGATATTCAAGGTTGTTATGATGCTAAAGCACATCTAATGGAGATGATCACGCTGCTTGGCCCGCCTCCTAGGGAGTTGCTTACAAAATCAGATGCCATGACTCAGCATAAGTGGCCTAATCCTGTCGAAAACGAGGCAGGCAAGCTCTGTAGATGTATGAGAGTATTTTGGTGGGCCTTTTTTCAATGAAGAAGGTGGGCGACATAGAAGTATAGGTGCTAGCTTTTTTGCTAACTTGGTTGTTGTGGCAGGCAAATTCATCCATGATGACTTATACCAGCCCGAAAACTCGAAGTTACAATCCCATCTTCAGAGGAGAAGGAGAGACAAGTCTTCTTGTCTTTTGTCAGTCATATGCTTACCTGGCTTCCAGAAGAGAGGAACACGGCTCGTGAATTGATGGAACACCCGTTCGTTAACTGAGGCAACCGTTTAGTGATAATGGCGAGCCGGTATTGGCATGTTTCGATTCCATGCTCTTTGTAATTTACCGCTTTGACTATCCAATCGAATTAAAAACGAGACAGCCTGTTGGTATCTTCTACCTAATAGTTCCCAATATACACGGTGGTCGACCTGAAGAAGGGAGAGGGTTTAATGTAATCCGATGCTTAGCCGAGGCCTAGTTGAGGTAAATTGAGACATGACTTGGATAACTGTATACTAAAAGGATATTAAGAAACATATTGAGAAATCCAAAGAGCAACAAACTCCATTGATGAATGCACCAGATTCATGGCACCCCTTAGGGCGATTGTTCTTATGTACGGATCTAGTACTGTTATGCTATTTGCATTACTTACAAACATTTACTAGAAATTTCCACGAAATTATATAACTCGACAAAAGTGTGTAGTTGCAGGGACATTGATGTGTCTCTCCAAATATGGCCATATTTGGCTGGCATGATGCATGCGCATAATTGAACAACTCATACTTGCATCTCCTCCTTCATCTTTATGAGGTGAACTAAGCTAGTAATATTATTTCTAAGGCTCCTTGAACCTTCATATATCCTTCGCAGTAGTATGTTTTCCAGTATCAGATGTCCACAGAAATCGCTGAAAGGAAAGAAGAAAACTCCAAGAAATTTGTTAGTGGAAAGTCAACTACACCTGGTGGTGTCTCAGGGAAACCATTTGGAGCGATCTCTACTCGGAGGTCCCAGATTGAATATAATCAACCGGGATCATCGCAAGTCTTCTTGACATTGTTCCCAACCATACTTTATTCAGTTATTGAGTATACAAATCATAGTCCTTATGAATTTCCAAGCATCACTATCAATATATGGTGGGGGAAGCCTTGAACCGGAGAAGCGGACATTTTATATGATGTATGGTAATATCTTGCACTTGTTCCTCACATATATTATACAGAGTGCTTTTTTCTTCAACTGTACCTCCATATTATCTTCTTATTTATCATTATCAAAGAATAATATTCAGACAATGCCTCCTGTCAGGAAGCAAGCCCATCACCTCAAAGCCGCTAGACAGGACGCCTAAAATCCAAGGGAAAGGTATTAGTATGATTTCGGGACAGGCGGCTTTCTCCAAGTTCCCAGCCATATATCAGATGATGAACTCGTTCACGGTCCATTATGGCCCTTGAGGGACGGACAGCTCGTTCGGGAGGCTGTTGAGTACTTTAAAGATAACTATTGAATTGCCGAAAAGATGATAGAGCAGGCTGCACAAGTTGCAGCCCCTATCGTCAGGTACGCGTTTCCAGGTTGTCAGGCGCTATCCGCATTTGACAATGCATCTAGCCATAACGCCTTTTCAGGTGATGCATTACTTGTGTTGAATATGAATCTTGGACCCGGCGCAAACAGTCCATCTTGAGATATGGATTTCCAAATAACAGAAAGGCCAGCTTCGGGGACGTGGGCATGAGGCAATCTTTTACCCTAGGTTCCATTGCGAGTATGTCACTCAAAACATCACTGCTGTAAGAACTGCGAGTACTACTACAGCGTCATTAGTCTGATTATTTACTCAGATTCCTACGGCAACATTCCCTCGGTTCCACCAAGACTGTCAAGCTGTTGTAAATTCTTACGTGGAAGGCCATAAGTATGGTACGAAAGAGTTCACAAATAGAGTATATAGAGGTCACCGGAGGATTAGTGACAAGCCAAAGTGGTGGAGCAACCCTTTGGGAAAATTTGGTAATTTACTGTAATTTATTGACACGTGATCTGTATTACATGTGTAATTTACGGAAACGGGGGTCCCTACCAAAAATGTTCCACCTTTGACCCGCCATCAATCCACCTGAACGCTTAAACTTACAAAAAAGCGGCCTATTTCCAAATAGTATATCCATTAAATAATAAGAAAATACCTCCGTATACAAGATGCCAAGTGTTGTGGTTGGTTGAAGTTGGGGGTTGATCTGCTCTGGTTCAAGGCTTCTGAGAATTTGTTGTAGAGCTGGATTAACAATTGATCCGAAAGGTGTAGAGCAACACAAAGTCAGTAGAATATTTGTCCACGTGATGGGTGTGGCGCGAATTAGCACAAGCCACTAACTATCTCGCAGCTCCAGGCTAAGTTAGGTAAGTAACGGCACTATGTACCTAAGCCTGAGGCGCATACAACCTTTTTTCTGCTGCCATGAGTAAGATCACCATATCATAGACTCTAAAGTTATGTTTTGATTTTTATCGCCATACTTGTAACTTCGCCTTGATAATGCGCAAGTGAGTTGGTCTAGTCAGAAGAGCTGAGACTGCTCCAGCAACCCTCGCAGAAACCTGGCCATGACTGTGAGTGAGTCTACCATGCAGAAAAACGAGAGAGAAGGAAAATTCAAGGATCACCGGATGATTCAGAAATTACTACTATCCATCATGTTACTCTTTGACGCACCCGGCTCCACCACACGATATAGATTCTTGACCGAATAGTTGTTATTGCATATCATATTTATCAAATGTCCTATTATCCTGCTTAGTATGGCGTCGCTGGAATGTTGATTATTACCTATTATTGTTTTGAATTGCCGGTTCTTCAATCGCCTCCATTACTATGTATGTCATCCGAGATGCAATTTCAGAATATCTTGTATTTGTTTGTTCGTTACGGTTTATAATATTGTTACAAAGTGGGAAGTTCCTACCTGGAACAAAATCCTCCCTATGATGGGTACGCAAAGACAGCGTATAACCCTGCTGACCTTTTTCTTTCTTATTTTTTACTTCCCTCGAATTTTAATTCCTTTCCTCTATATGTATGATCCTCTAACTCGGACTTCGCGGTGACATAGGTGAAAAGCGGACCAGAATATGATGGCTGCCCAAACTCCCCTGCCTGCTTTACCGTTCAATCCGACAAGACTACGGTCGTATATCTTACGACTACCGCTCTTCACCCGAATCGCTCTCGCCATCATCGTCGGGTTTGGGTTGCTCGAACTGCAGTCTGTGTGGAACGTGGTTAACTGGGGTGCACTAGTGCCGGATGAAATTAGATCAGGCGGAGGTAGGATTCCTAACTTGAGTCCGGGGTCATTAGCTTGGGATTTGAATGCTGAGCAATTGTCAGTGTACCGCTTGAGCACCTACCCACTCATTCATTCTAGTTTCATTCATGCCTTCCTAAATGTTCTCGCTCTAACACCCCTTCTGGAGCGATTTGAGGCCGAGCATGGCACCCTTACAGCGGCAGCTTTATTCACTGGAGGTACGTCTTGCATTCCTAATGTTTTTTATAGGTAGAACCCAAAGTCGATCGCAGATAGCAGGTACCAAGAATCGAGGGCTCTAGCGCTGACTCCGTATCCCTCATTCAAGCTCTTTCTACCTTTCCCGGAGGCCTTTATGTATTGATCGAGAAATTTCTTCTACGGGGCAACACTCCTGTGCTAGGAGCCAGGTTGGTCTCTTCGAACCAATAACCAAGAATCAGTAAATTTCCTAACGTATTTGAATAGCGTTTGGGTTTTTCTGCTCCTGGGATCTGAGTCCATTAAGACATTTCGATTAAATCCGTATTTAATGTCGGCTCTCCTTTATGAGCTCTTTCTGTCAATTGAGTCAACTAATAATGCGCAGTGTTGGGACTTACAAAATACCTACCTGGACGACACCATTGATCGCCTCCTTGTTTGTTTCCATACTAATATCCAACACCAGCCTTCTAGGCCACATCTGCGCGGTAATAGTCGGTTACATGTGTATGTTTTACTGTACTCGAATTGGCTATTATTCCGATTGCGTGTGTTACTAACGGGTTGGTTTAAATAGTGGGCCTTGGTTATCTAAAAATTGTTACACCACCCGAGAAGGCACTTCGATGGATCGAAGGTAGACTCGATCTTCTTGCCAAATTGCCGCATTATGTCTCTGTCGACCAGAAGACGTATGGACGATATGGCGTCCTTCCGACGTCCTCAGCCGGAGAGCATGCGATAACGATGAGTTATATCGGATCCACGCAGAGCTTGGACCCTTAGGAATGGCCATGATATGTAAATATCCTTTTCTACACATAGCAAGCCTTTAATAATTGACTAGACTCGGTTTCAAACGAATTGGAATTATGCAAATTCTCATTGAACGTGACTGAAACGCCACTTCGTCCGCAATTTCTCATGTGCCTCAAATCTTATAATACTAGCTTTATTCCTGCCTCTACAATCACATTGCGATCAAACCTTCCTTTTCCTTTCGTCTTTTTTTGTCTGCTTTGGAGCCGAATAACACTAAAGAACCTTAGAATGTATATGTCATGTCTCATGGGCTTAAGAACCAGCGGCGAACTAAAGCAGCCGGCAAGACTACTATTCATGATGAGATTATACATAGTAAACCTACATCGGTAATGGTTAAGCTGTCTCTAAACTAGTTAGTTGGTGTTAACGAGGCCGGTCCCAATGAGAAAAGCATGCATTCTGTCGTCACTTTCTTCCATTGGAGAGGATCATCGACTTCCATCATTGTGACTACACGGTTACACCGGTTCCATATTTCTCAAGAGCCAGGGCAGGGCGGAAAGACACAAAAAAAGTGTACTGTACATCCTTCAGGAGGCGCTTCGCGAGTTCATTACTCCAACTTCGCATTGCTCCCTAGTCTCATCGAACCGAGATCTTTCAGCCCCGAGCCCCTCGTTCTGTTCCGGATGGACCGCGCGTTACCAGTCTCTCGCTTCACTGGAAAGAATGCATTCAGGCTCATTCACCATAAGCCAGCTTCCCAGAGCATATGGCGATCATTGCGTTTGGAAGTATCGGAAACGCCTGAGAAGGTTCTTGTACCCACCATGAGAAGCGTAGTCACCGAGGAAAATAATACGCAGCCCCAGCCTCCCTGAACATCAGAGGGGGTATAAAGCGGAGCTCATGGATTTCCCTAGTGGGCGTGATGTTGGCGAAAATTCGCCATCACCATTATTACGCGGATTTCTTGGGCTAGATCTAATGCTTGGAAATGAGCTCGCACGAAGCCGTTTTCAATACAGCTCCATATCAAGCTTCCATTTTTCGTGAGCTGCCAAGGCTCTTGACAGTGTTTCAAAAATGCTCGGGAAAACGTCATCGATGTGAAGGATTGGGTTTTGAGGACGATCCGGAGGAAGAATCTACCTACGAAGTCGGCTAATGAACCTTAGTAAAAAGGTGTGAAATTCAGGGCCCTCAAACAGTTACCACATTGTGATCTAGGATCCGCGTTTCCGGGTCGGCCGTGATTGGGCTAACCCAGTCATCTACTGTGATCTCTAATTGCAATGATCCATAGAGCTCTGCGTCGTAGAGTTCATTTTCATGAAGAGGTCTGGCACCGAACTTCTCCTGCCCATCATATCTCCAAATTGTCAAGTAAGGTGACGGAATTTGTTCTGTGGTTCCACTATTCCTTGAATCCTCCTTAGCGGCCACATATTCCGCCACAATAGCGACGAGTTATCACCAGCTAGCCCTTTCTTCACATCGTTCAAGGTACCTCAAGATACGATCGTAGGTATCTTTCTTTCAGATTGATGCGTCTTCAAATGTCATGGCATAGTCGGAATATCTAATCTAATTCGCTTCCATCAGCCTATCTTTAACTAAGCGCTCGTTTAAGAGAGCTTAAAAGGTTTCCACAGGTCCGCCACACAACAAGACGGATGCACTCTAACAAGGTGCATTTCAATAGGCTCAGATTCAGCGTCTGGCCAATACGAAACGTAAGTTGCCAATCCCATCATCGAAACCAGACTCTGAGACTGAAACGAAAAGAATTCGGAGGCTGAGTGATAACGCGGCAGCAGCAGCTGCAACTACAGGAACCCTGCCTATAGTAGCTCACATCGGTAAACGGGACCATCTCTGCATGCTTTAATAGATGCACGAGAAAAATAGATTTATATCGGCAAGGACTTGCATATGGGTCTAGAGAATGGAAGAATCTCATATCACACCAGAAGGTATATCTCCCTTGGTGATGATCGATGAGCATAGAGTAATGAGGTAGAGAAATCACGTGTAAATATTTGACTAGTTCTAAATAGGAATAACGTATTTCTGAATTGGTATGGTCCATAAAGTGGGGCACTGTGGGGCGGGGTCAGAAATTTTTTCCCTCACCAAAATCAGGTGATCTTTAACTCGGTTCGATCCTACCTTGCTGGCCCTCCTATAATAAAAATTAAATCGTAACTTTACTTAATTGGCATATGCCCTCTACTTTTACAATTTCTCCAATGCGATTTACCCATGTTGTGGTTGTGGTGATTCAACTTTTGTGAGTCGACTTCGGTGGTCCGCTTTTGAATGTCCGCCACATAGGTCACTCGAAAAGAATGCTTCGGGTAAAGCAACGTTCTTTTCGAATGGAGGATTCCAAAGCTGTAGGTATGATGATCGAATTTCTTTCATTTATAGGTGCATTCTTAGAGGCAGTTTCAGAAAATGCGTTGAGATAACTTCGATACTCTTTGGACCATGATACCTACAATTATTCCTTCGATGGGAAACATGAAAAGCTGATGTTGAGGGATTTCGAACCCGGATCGGGCCACCTGCATGTAATTAGAATACTCTCCGGTCCAATCATTCTGAGAACCTATAATATACTGAAAGAGTTATTAAATAGACTTCCGGGGCAATTTCCAAACCAAAAAAAAAAAGAACCACTTAACGTTAACAAAGAATAATGAACCCTGAACCCTGAACCCCAACTATCTGAGGACGTTGTATCCTGTATGCTCACTCATGTTCAAACTACCAAGCTGCAGAGTTCCTTTTCTTTCCTTTGTATAATGTGCTATCCGATAGGAAGTCGGATGACATGGATCAAGAATAGGGTGCGGGAAGCTCTACGGTAGTACATCAATCTAGCAGCCTTAGGAAGAACATGTATTGAAGCCTGCCAGACCTCTCTCTGGGCTCTGACACCGATCCATATATTATTATCCATGCCATATGATCTTTTGGAACCGAAACCGAAACCAATCAGATCTCGACTTTGGATGTTACATGAAGTTACAGCTATACAAACCGTATGCTTCCTCGGCTTATCGCCTTAAATGAAGGCATACACCGCCGTAGGCAATCTTTTTACCTAATTCATCGGCTCAAGGCTTTGTATAGCCTCGTAGATAGTTTCCGACAGTTTTGTTAAGGATTTCCGGTTATCCGTCTGTTTGAGGGTGAATGGCTTTCTTTTCACCACAGCGCATACGTAGTAGCATAAGTAGGGCCAAAATTGGCCAGGCATTCCAATTCATTGTTAAAAGTAATCAATCACCTTGGCCGCATTCATAGTGTCGGCTGGTCGCAGGCAAAGAAAAAAATAGCCATCTTAATATACCCGCCCACAATTAAATTGTAGTTTTTTTCTCCTCTCTGATCCAACCCATGGATATTTCAGCCCAATGGTCCTCCTGATGAGGAGGAAAAAAAAGGGTCGGTACCTCTTTAAGATTTAAGTAAGCCCTTTGCCAAGGAATTCTCCCGGGTGTATCCGCGGAAGGCCATCGAACTCGGTTTGCGACAGCGGGTAAAGTAGTCGTGTAGTCGTCCATCTATCTGGTGGTTCCCTTCCTTCCCTTGTAGTAAGTAATAGCAGTCTTGGGAAGAACATGTATTGAACCCTGCCGGGCTTCTCTCCCCTAAGCAGAAGCTCTAGCACGGGTCTATCTATCGAGTTAGACGATTGTAAAGCCATATTTAACGGCCTGGATTATCCATGCCATATGCCCACCGTTGGAAGCTCATGATCACAGATCTCGACTCATGGAACGTTCGTTACATGAGCTTTCTTTGTCACACAGGTGGGTGTCACAGGAGCTTTCTTTCATTGTAACGCGGGTTCCACCGGAGCTTTCTTTTTCTGTAACGGGTCTTGCAATCTATTAACGACTGACAGAGCAGCTACTGGCATGAGATTCTTGGGTCGGAGTGATGGCTGGCTTGAAATGGAGAATATAAATAGAGCTCTGCCAGTGCTGCCCACACTAGTCTCTGGCCTTTTTCTCTGACACGCACTAGAGCGACATACAGAAGCATCCATTCGCTTTCCAACTTGTCACTAATTACAGGAATTATTCTAAGGTGAAGACAGCAAAACAACTCGCCTTCAGATTATCGAGCCCAACATCATGACCAACAGCGAGATTGTTTGCTTCGGCGGCCGGTGCTTCGTTTACCCCAGCGGCCATGATAGACGTAGTCGGAGATCTTCAAGCTTCAAAACTATTGTGAGCGGTATACCGACTGATTTCAACCAGTATAAGGGTAAGTAATCCGATTGATACCCACTGCTTTCCTAAATAAACCCCAGCTAACTCTGATTCTCTCGAGTAGCATGGCTCAAGCAGAAACGCGAGTTCTATGCTATGTTGACAGGAAGGCTTGAGAAGGAACTCCTCACTATCACCGAAGACAAGATGCAACACGAGCTCACTTGTGAAGCTAATGATACACTCGAATCCTTTGAATATCGTTGCATAACCTTAGACCGAGGTCTTTCCAGGTTGCCCACAGCTCTTTGTAATTTGACTGCATTTTTGCCAATTGACTGGATTGATCTCGACAACGAGCTCTTTTCCACCAACAATCGTGCTTCCTTCCTTGATCTCTGGAATTCCTCTCGTCGGGATATACCCAGGGAAGCTGTAGATGGTGTCAAACCTCCCACATACTTCGATACCGCCAGTGAGTATGATGGATACAATTCCATCTACAAACAGTACAAGCATTTCATGGTAAAAGCCATTAGCGACTTCGATTTGTTCGAAGCATCTACAAAGCAAACCCTTGGTATAATATTGTTTGAGAAGATAACCTTCCTCGACGAGGTGGGTTTCGGGAAATATCTCCCCGGTTGGAGCCACAAGTCCTTCGCGTTTCGCGAGGTAGCTTTTGCGATTCTGTCACTTGCCGCTAATCAGTACTATTTTGATGAACTCGATCGATTCTGTGGCATCGATCGGTTTCACGAGAATCAGGGTTATCTTATAGATCCGAACAAACACGGTAATCCAAAGTTGATGCCTGTATTTGCTTCAGGATGCCACAGCCCTAGTCAGGAACCTGGTTCCGCTCCTCCCGGTAGCATATACTGGTTCGAAAATGTCTTAATCAGCCTTGTGCCGGACGAAGTTTTTGAATGTGAGTCGGGGGCTGCTATAGCGAAAGCAGTCGAGTATGGAGTTGCCGAAGGCAAGAGAAATTTTCAGCTCATTGTCTTTTCAATTCTAAATGCTATTATGGTCGAAGTACATGTGAAAGACGGCGTCGTGGAAATCAGACGCACGGGGGTGATGGCTATCTCCAAACCAGGTTGGCGGGGTTGGGTTCCGATTGACCAGATTGACCACAGCAAGACTCCTGAACAGGTCTGCAGCGAGTATCCGGGCTTTATCGCCTTACAGAATTATTTCGCTATAGCAGCTAATCGGCACCTTTCAGTCTTCGGCCAAGGGCTTTTTTCAACTGAGATATATGGTATAATCGTTGCAAACGCAGATATATCGACACGAAATAACTGTGCAAAGGCTTCCACTGCCTTTTCCAACCTTTGTCAAGACCACTTTTCATTCATCAGCGATCTTACAATTGTTATGATTGAGAATCGAAAGCGGAGTACGGGAGACATCACCCAATTAAGGCTTCATGTTTCACCGCGACACAAACTCGAGAAGCATAATACGACTTGGAGCCTCTCCCGAGATCGGAGGATAGTGGATATGAGGGAATCAAAGCTTCATGTTTCATCATCACAGAAACCGCGAAGGCATGACTCGAAAATTAAAGCTTGGAGCCCAGTTATTGGAGAAGGAGGAAGGCCAAGTATAATCCCACGGATCAGACTCCGTTTTTTATTGGATCCATCTAGGGAGGTCGGTGACACTAGGGAGACGAAAAGGCGTAGAATAATAAGCTGAATGTGTAAGAATAAGTTAGTGGAAATATATAAAAAAAATTTTTTTGATGGATTCCTGTATTAGGTTACTCTCTATGAAATCGTTATGTCCGTTTAAGCAAGACATTATACTTCTATCGTAGCCCTAGTAGTGCTTTCCCAACACTCAACACCCATGTTGACCCAATGTTGATGTAGACACTCATATTAGGTTTTGTCGTACAGCGAGGCTAGCCTACGTTCAATCTAGATGCAGCCTAGCCTACCAGAGGCCGCTGCAAGCGATCTAGATTCGCTAATTATCATCGCTTGACGGGAGGCAACTTGGCTTCGAAAATCGGGTTCGTCACCTTCACAACAACATCAATAAAACATTCTAGCCAATAAAATACTAACTTATCTTCATATGATATTAGGGTATAAGAAGCAATAAACATATACCTAATGCATCTCTACCTATATAATCTAGTGGTAAGCATCAAACGTGCCGGATTCTATTGGCAAGGAAGACATCATATCCAGCCTTTTCCCCAGGGAAGGTGAGAAAATCGGGAAACCAAGCTCATGAGGTCTTTTCCCCGTAAGCTTTTTTAGATAGACTCTCCAGAGTTACCACTTCCTATTGAACATGAGTGACGATGGCATAAAATTTCGTAAATCCAGACAAAACAATTTCCCCCTCACCAAAATATCGCCCTGTGTTTCTGAGTTAATCTCCTCATGAAGAATTTACACCTATAGAACAGGACTCATACGGCGCTGGTATATAAGCTAAGCCATTTAATTCCTCCATGAACCCATGAAAGGAAATATCTTCTACTGAAGAGACATTCCTCATTCGGAAACCACCCAGCCTTTCCTCTGTTCTCCGACAACAACTAGGGAATACTTCAGCTAATAACCATGCAGCGCGATTGTACCGCCTTACGCATGTGTCTCGTTTCTTTGCATAGTCGTCGAAGTGGGTAGTATGGTTCCAAGTTCCTTCTTCCTCTCAATGGATCTTCATGACAAACATGTATTCCCGGAAAGTCCGCTTCTGCTAGGTCGGTGGAAGTGAATAAAAATATCTTTAGGGGAGGGATCCAGTAGCGGACATTTGTAGGTCACGTGGTTACAGGATCAAGTTCCTAGCCATATCTTAGATGATGAACTAACTCGCTTGCGATCCATTATAGCCCTTGAGGGATGGACAGCCTGTTTGGGAGGCTGTTGAGTACCTTAAAGATAACTATTGGACTGCTGAAAAGATGATAGAGCAGGCCGTATGAGTTGCAGTCCCTATTGCCAGGTACGCGTTTCCAGGTTGTCAGGCGCTACTATTAGTATTCACATTTGAAATGCGTCCGGCCATAACGCCTTTTCAGGCGATGCATTACTTGTGTTGAATATGAATCTTGGACCCGGCGCAAACGGTCTGTCTTGGGAGGTGGATTTCCAACAATAGAAAGGTCAGCTTCGGGGATCGATTGAAGCCCGTGGGCATGAGATTATCTTTTACCCTAAGCTCCATTGCGAGCTTAGTTTTGTCGAGCGAGTACTAATGGTGTCACTCAAAACATCACTGCCTTGAGAACTGCGAGTACAGCGTCATTAGTCTGTGCAGAATCATTTACCCAGATTCCTACGGCAACATTCCTTCCGTTCCACCAACACTGTCAAGCCTGTCATGGATTCTTACATGGAAGGCTATAAGTATGGTATAGAGTATATAGAGGTCACCGGAGGATTAGTGACAAGCCAAAGGGAAAATTTGGTAATTTGCTGTAATTTATTGACACGTGATCTGTATTACATGTGTAATTTACAGAAACGGGGGTCCCTACCAAAAATGTTCCACCTTTGACCCGCCATCAATCCACCTGAACGCTTAAACTTACAAAAAAGCGGCCTATTTCCAAATAGTATATCCATTAAATAATAAGAAAATACCTCCGTATACAAGATGCCAAGTGTTGTGGTTGGTTGAAGTTGGGGGTTGATCTGCTCCGGTTCAAGGCTTCCCCACCATATACCCAACGCAATGTCGATAGCTGAGAATTTCACCGTCAACGCTGTGGATGGGGGAGTGGGTGATAATATTCTTTTGTAAAGAAGCCAGGTAAACATGAAAATAATCTAACGATGCCTTACCTTTTTCAAATGAGGGATCGCCGAAAACCATCTCATGCGACGCGCCCAAACCCATCTCTCATTGCTCGTAGCAGTACTGGCGGATGGCCTCCTCTTGTGCCTCACTCAGTATTTTGTTGCTCCCCCCATGTCTGTTATATACTCCCTCAGAGGTCCTTTGTTTCCTCTTCGATCAGTATATTGCTTGACGTAGAGAGTCCTTGACATGGTAGATTCTGGCAGCAGTAGTAGGATGCTCTCCGGAACCCTCTCCTAAGCCCCATAAAAGCGCGTTATTAAAGGGGCGCTTGTAGTCTTGTTTGGTGAGATGGGGCCCATAATATTTAAGCTCGATTTCCGATAATTTTTTAGATTATTAAAAGTGCAATGAAGGAGGTCAAAGACGCGTTATTCGATTTTGGTTTGTGCGGAGTGTGACACTTGCTTACGCCGACTACTAGCGATAGCTGCACAAGGCGGACCGACGATTGGTAGTAGCCTGTGGCGGTGCTCACACTACAATACACCCCTAATAAGACCTCAAATAAAGGTCCATACTAACTACATATAGTAACTATATTTAGCGGTGTCTACTATGAACTTTAGTTAATAAGTTAAGTATTTGTGTCTTCGTCATCGCATACTTCACCACAAACGTACATACATACAATAATACCACTGAGGTCATTTCATCCCTACTCAATTCCTTTAATATTATTCCCCTCTTCTAAAGCACACGATATATTTGCTACCGGATCTATCTTTTTCACTTGTTTTTCTTTCTGCTATTAAGAACGCCCAGTCAACGTCAACGCATCCTACAATGGAGGCCTCACCCATTCCTGATTTTCTTGCAGAACAACGTGATCTAGCTCCCCCGGACACACAGGCACTCTTCTTGAATCTGGAAGATTACTGGGAGCGCAAACTATGGCATCAACTTACAAACACCCTCATCGAATTCTTCCACCTTCCTGAAAGTGCGCCGCAGCGGTTGCCAATCTTCAAATCTTTCATTCTGACGTTCGCTGACAAGATCAACCAACTCAAGTTTGTCTCTCTTGGGTTAATGGCATCGACAGAATGTGCCGGTATGTTCCATCGGTTCCACTCGCAAAACCGGGATGAGAGATAACATCATGGTTCAATGTCTTTCGAAATACCCAAGCTAAGCTACCTGTGTTGCTTCCCGCTAGATGACCAAGAACGACTCGTCTTCCTCACCTCGCTTGCGGGCCGGGTCAATAAGCCCGGCTCACAAGATGCATATGTATACGCGGTGGCAGATGTTGCCGGAGTTAAGTTACGGTTGAAGGACTTTGAGGCTGCGCAGAAGGATCTTGAGACATGCCAGAGGATCTTAGATTCATTCGACTCGGTTGAAACGGTTGTACATGCAGCGTTCTACAAAGTCAATGCAGACTATTATCATGTTGGTTCCCCCTTTCCTCCCCTTCGGTTTTCTCCTTTTTTTTCCTTTTTAAGAATGGCTGTTATTTTTTAACTTTGGAATCTATGTTAGGCAAAACAAGAATTCGCGTCTTACTACAAGAATGCATTGTTATACCTTGCCTGCGTGAATGTCGAGGATCTTTCACGAGAGGAGCACATTTCACGAGCCTATGATCTCAGCGTCGCCGCCCTGGTCTCCGATTCTATTTACAATTTTGGTGAGCTGTTGCTGCATCCGGTGCTGGATTCACTCACCGAGACCGAGCATACCTGGCTGCGCGACCTCCTCTTTGCCTTCAACCGCGGCGACTTGGCTGCCTATGACATGCTGGCGGGGAATATTACGAAGAACCAGCTACTCACGCAGAGTCGCCTTTTCCTGTACCAGAAAATTTCGCTGGCCGCCCTCACTGAAACGGCATTCCGCCGGCCGCCACACGACCGGACCATGACCTTTGCAGCCATCTCCGAGGAGACGAAGGTTAAGCATAATGAGATCGAACATCTTGTCATGAAGGCTCTCTCCCTAGGTCTGCTTAAAGGCTCTATCGATCAAGTCGCGCAGATTGCCCGCATCAACTGGGTCCAACCCAAAGTGCTGGACATGAAGCAAATTGAGGGCATGCGGGATCGGTTGAAAGAATGGGATGCTGGTGTCAACCAGCTGGGGCACTGGATCGAAGGAGTTGGTAAGGATGTCTGGGCTGCATAGAGTAACGAAACATGAAATAAAAATAAAAAAGGAAAATTAAATCCTCATATTGTACTGGCATCGGAGAATTTTCATGAGACATACCCTAGCATCGTACATTCTGGGTAGGGTTCATTGGCCAGTTCCATGGCCCAGACCAGAGACTGGGGGATGCGAAATTCTCTTGTTTCGACTTCCCTCCGTTATTTCTATCTCTAATCATGCTCTTTTGCATCGTCTAAATGGAATTGGTAGCCGCTCAGAAAATGGAGGATGTCAATAGCAACATCTATTAAGCGATGCTAGCTACCGCACACACCAGACGGCCACTTGTGTCCGCATGCCCCATACATCCCACCCAAAGACTGCCTTAACTACAAGGCCGTGTCTATGTACCGGCATGGAGCGATCCCCGCCGCCGGCGGAGAGAGCAAGTTCAGCAGGAGACCCAAAGTGCCAGCCATATGTCTCCTTACCAATGGTGTCGACAGGGAAGGGCTCATGAGTAAAACCGACTTTATGAGTAGATATTGCTGGTTTGCAATTGTTAGCAAGGGGGATTGACCCACGATTTAGGAGGGCAGCGGAAGCCCAGGCTAGTATGGCGGTGAACATATAAGTACCTAGGTAGCATTGCGAAATACCGCGAAATACCGCGAACTGGTAAGCACCCCGAAAAGGGCTACTGACATTCCTTAAGCTGTGACGAGCACCCCCGGAAAAGGGGGATAACTCCAAGAAAGTGCAGTCAAATGATCAAAGTAAGAGGAGTGCAAGCTGGTGCTCTGAACCGTCATTCGATCCATTGCCGTAGTATTCTCTACTGCTTCCAACTTTGGTGAGTCGTCTTGCTTTTTCTAACAGTATCCTTACTGTAAATATCTATAGTCACAATCCCCTCCACAATCGCCTCCGTCTTGGAGCTGGTTCACAAAGTGGCTCAAGGCCAACAAAAATTTCCACATGATTAAGACAAAGCCAATTGCTCATGCAAGGCTTGATTCTCACACTGAAGAAGACGTTAAGGAGTGGTTCAACAAATACCGTGATACCCTCGCTGAATATAAGGTTACGAAGGGGAAGAATGTTCTCAATATGGATGAGCCAGGAGTCTAGGTTAGGTGCCCTGCAGGGGAACATATCATTGTCCCGGCTGATATAAAAGAGCATTATACATCCAGTCCAGAGGACTGGAAGTCTCCGACCGTTATCGAAACCATCATTGCAGATGGAAGAACACCTCTGCCGCCTTTCATCATTTCTCCCGGGAAGAAGATAATGAAGAATTGGCTAGCTGAGGAGTTGATTGGAACCGAGAGATTGGCCCACCCACAGGATACACAAACAACCAGACTGCATTGGAGTATCTTGACCATTCGATCGAGCACTCTCGCGCCGGGCCAGATAAACCTGGAAGATTTTATTACTTGACGGACATGGATCCCACAGAACAGATTCTTTCCAACTGAAGGCGGCGGAAACCCACATCAAACTCTTATTTTTTCCTTCATCTTACGTACGTGTTGCAGCCACTTGATGAGGCATATTTCAGCCGTGGAAACATGACCATGATCTGGCAGTCCAGAGCGCTCTGGAAAGTAGAGGGACGTCTTTTGCTGGCGATTAGCAAGGCCAAAAATCAGCTTAAACAGCGAGGGACACAGCCTAGGAAGGATGAGAAAGCAAGACTCCAGCGCCGGAACAACCAGCTGCCACGTATGGAGGATCGACACCCCCATAAACAGCTAACTCAAAAAATCGAGGCATTGATGTGTACGGCAGAATACTACCCTGAACTTGTTCAGGGCAAAGCGCAGGGTGCTCGCACTATCCTGAGTGTCGGCGACAGTAACGATGTAGTCTTCAGGCTAGGGGACTCGCAGGAGAAGGAGGACGTCCCAGGTTATGTGGATTCAAGCCCGCCGATATGGCGCAATTTGCCACTTTTAGTAGACTCCTCTGATGTTACAGGTTGAATCAACTTTATTCAAAAGAAAAAATGCAGATTTTGTAGCTTTTTAATTTAATAAAAGAAATATACTGTAGTTATTATCTTCTCCTTTGTTATGTGCAACCGAGCCTCCGGTGAGCTTACACTGGATAGCTGCTCTCGTCAAGCAGTTAGGACAATGGATTCTTACCTTCTCGTGGTGT